>PVKA01008330.1:0-73477 GCA_004027165.1 Ctenomys sociabilis
ATTTCTCTCTCTTTCTTTCTTTCTTTCTTTCTTTCTTTCTTTCTTTCTTTCTTTCTTTCTTTCTTTCTTTCTTTCTTTCTTTCTTTCTTTCTTTCTTTCTTTCTTTCTTTCTTTCTTTCTTTCTTTCTTTCTTTCTTTCTTTCTTTTGGAACCGGAACCAGGGATTGAACTCAGGCCCTGCACTTACTCCGCTGAACCATCTCCCCGGCCCCAACAGTGTTTCTTGACACCATTTTCTTTATTGGCTGCAAAACATGTGTAACCAATAGTTATACACAGGTGATGAAAAGAGATGGTAAATGTCTCAATAATTTTTTAAAAAAGACAGTAAAAGAAAGTTCCAAGTGTGATGGGATAAGTGTCTTCAAAGAAAATATCAGCTTGAGGAGATGATTACAGTGTGCCTTTTGCTGTAATACTTCTTTCAAAGATTCACTGTATTTCTGGATCTCCTCTCATAGATCAATTGTTTATGGCTATTTCTCTCAGATAAAAACATTTATAGTATGACTTCATCCACTTTATTCACTGGATCTGTCACTATGTAATTTCTGGCTCTTCACAAACTCAAAATGATAATGACAAGTAAATACATTGGACTGACTCAGTACATGGAGTGTAATTGCATACAGCAAAGAGGCCTTCAAATTGCTTTAGAAAGTGGCAAGAGGGGCCTCTGAGATAGCTCAGTGGTCTAAGCACCTGCATGACAAGTGAAAGGACTGGGGTTCCATTCCCTGCACATCATGTTGTGCCAGGCCCGCCCCTGGATACCCTGAGCTGGCCACCCAGAGGGGACCCGGTGGCACATGACTATAATCTCAGTGCTGGGGAGGCTGAAAACAGGAGGATAAATATGAGTCCGAGCTGTGTAGTGAGGCCCTGTATCAAATACAAAAATAAAAAGAGGCAAGATAAATGTGTTCAAAAGAAGGAGTATTTTGAGGGGCCTTAATGGTAATTGTTTGTTACTGTAACAAATTTCTTAATGTAAGCATTCACCATATTTTTCTATCACACTTCATAATTTAGTAGAAACTTATGGTTTACTCATAAAATTGTGACTTAAGAACCAGTTAATCTCATTCTTTTGAATGATGAGGAAACTAAGGCAATGATGTTTCACTTGCTCTACTGAGAAAATTAAACATGTTATAGTGATTAGAATATGACTTTATGTATATTTCTCTAATAGTCCTAAAACCTGAATGTCAAATATTCCAAACTTGCTTTGTATATTTCTGTTTTCCTTCACCTCAAACTACTTGTTTAAAGAAAATGTCTGTACAACATACAACTTCACAAAATTACAATCCCATTACTACAGTTTCAACATATTCAAAGAGTATATAGACTCTTTGCAAAGGACACTATTAATCTGAATATCAAATGTATAATTCATGAAAAATCCTTAATCCCCTTTAAAACATTCAATACTCTATAAGTTATAAACATTAAATTGATTTAAAATTGTACTGCAAACCATACTGTTAAAATGGCAATTACTTTATTAAAAAACTAAAGAGGCAGTCACATTTTCTGTTTACAGAAGGTTTTTACATACTTCAATAAATGTAAAAAAAATAATTACTGAACTTTGTTACACTTAAACAATGCCCCCCACAGTCCTACTTTTTTTTGTGGTCAGCTCAGCTTGCCCTGGGGTTGGGGCATGTGGTGCCAGGGATTGAACCAAGGTCCCTGCTGCTTGTCTAAGCTTGCCTAAGCAGGTTCTTTAAACTGTTGAGCTATCTTGCTGGCCCCTTCATGTGTTTTTAAGGTGACTGGATCATGGACCTCCATGCTTATTAGCAGAGTCCTATATTGAGAAGTTCACTGCTGGCTGTGCTATGAGCAGTTAGGCCCAGTTGACGGGTGTTACTGGGGGGTAACCTGGAAGGGTAAGTTCTTCAACCTGGCTCCCCTCTTCTCTCTTTGATTCCTGGCTCCTTCTGTGAGCACTTTTTCATCTACCAGTTCTCCCTGCTGTCTTGTTTCTGCCCTGATACCATGGACTGAATCCCTAAGCCACAATAAAGTTCTCCACCTGTAGGTTGTCCCACTGAAGAAAAATGGCTAACATAATCCTTAATTAAGTTCTCATAATTATATATCCATTATTATACAGAATACAAACAGAATAAATCACTGAATACAAACATTCTGCTTTATGGTCAGCAATAGTTCCTATCTGATCTCACGAACTGGACCATCCAATATGGCAGCCTCAATCCACACATGACTACTCAACACTGGTACTATGGCACCATGGGTTGAAATGGGCTTTCATGTAAAATAAACAGATTTTAATAGAGCAAGAAAACAGAACGTAGGGCCCGAGGAGATGGCTCAGTGGAATAAGTACTTGCCTGGCAAGTGCAGGGGCCTGAGTTCAATGCCCAGTTCTGCCAAAAAAATAAAAAGGAAAAGAAAACAACACAAATCATGTCAATGATTTTTAAATACATTCAAGTCATTTTTATGTGTATTGAGTTTAATTAAATATATTAAAATTATTATTCCACTTTAATATGGTTATTAAAAGATTTTTAAATATCTTGTTCACATGCTTCTACTTTCATACAGCCTAGATTGTAGAATCTTTACATATATTTGCTCATTTATTGATCCACCAAATAAAAAGCATTTCCTTCCTTTGATGCTATCTTATAACATCTCCTGGATCCTGTTTTTCTCTCCTGCAATCTTGACACTTTGCCATTTAACTTTTTACCATTCTCCCATGAAACAGCTGGCGCAGCCATTGCCTCCACCCCTACATTTGCCAGCTTCTGGGGGCAGCAGTGATCTCTAGTTGCAGGGACATTGCTCTTGCTATGTCTTCGTCTTACACAGCTAATCAAACCCCTTTCTTAAAGCTTTCTTCACTGAGCTGAGAGAACATTTTTGGTTTACTTTTCCAATTCTTTCATTTTCCGATTCTTTCTCCAATACTTAGCAATTGCTGTGTCCCTAAACTAAGCTGTATCCTCTCTGAAGTAATCTCATTTAGTCTCCTTACTGAAAGCCATATTAAGGCTGTAACAGCCAAATTTATCTCTCAGTATGGACCTTTTCAACTGTGTGTTTTTGTTGAATTGTTTTTTAGGAGAGGTTTATTTTTTTGTTTTTGGTGTGGAGGACCAAGCACAGGGCTTCTAGCTTGCTAGGCAAGCTTTTCACCACTGAGTCAAATCCCCAACTTCAATATGGACTTTTTCTAATCTCCAGATTTTTATAATTATCTCTCAGGTAATTCTTTTGACTAGATGCATGATACTTTCTCTAATTTAAAACATTACAGCAACAAAATATAATCCTCCCTTTTTCTAGCCAATATTTCTGAGCTGGTTATTAACTAGAATAAAAGACTCCTTGCAGCCACACACACAGAACTCCTAGAATTCAACTTATTTCTCTCCTTTCCACACACTGAACCCATTGTTGAGTTCTTCTTCTTTTTTTGTGTGTGTATTTTTAGGGAAAGGTCTAAGGAATGTTCAGGGTCTCACTACTAGATAGGACTTGTAGTGAATCTCCTGTTTACAGCCTCCTGAGAGCTGGGATACAGGTGTACACCACCATGTGCAGTCTTAGTTGCCATCTTAGTGTGCTCCAGGGACAGGGCAAGCAGGGCAGGCCAAAGTGTGGAATCCCTGTCCCCTATGCATGCTTGCAGGTGTTTTAATCTGCTGAGCTATTTGGCCAGCCCCATTGAATTCTTTTAAGGCTTTCTTCAAACTCTAGCCCAAATCTGGCTATATCTATTCATCTCCACTGATCTCCTCTCGACCCCAAGCCAGTGACAGATCTCATGCTCATACAGCAACACTAATAACCCTGTCACTCTCATGAAACATCAGAACATTTCACTTCCCTCCTCAAAACCCTCTGCTATGAGCTAGTGAGTCTTTGTTTTATCCAAGAAAAAGTCAACATGCCCACTGTGGCCCATATGACCTACCATTGCTCCCTGACCTCCCCTCTTCTCTGTCAGTCTAGCCACACATGCTCCCATGCTACTGGTACCAGAGCCCCCAAGTGCTCAAGGCCCAAGCTTTTGCTCTCCTTGTTTTTATCACAGCAATGTCTTTGTCTTCTCCCTTTATAAGAGATCATTTTTCACAAAGGAAGAGCCTGGCTCCCTGGCTCCCAGGCTCTTCCTATCTACTTATCCCTCACCATCTGTCAAATAGCTATGTTTTCATCCCCCTAGCACACACATGAGAGCTTCATGAAGCACTTTGTATATATGTGTTAAATAAATAAATACTAAGCATTCCACTGATTTCCACATACATAGACACTGATGACTGTCAACTGCTGCCATCAAAGAACTCCCATACCAAGATGAAGACACAAGATTATGCAAATAGGAGCCACATATAATGCACTAGGAATGCCAGAGGGAGGACTCCTAATTACCAAGGGCCAGAAGAAGGGCAAATTTAGTAAAATTATTCAAAGGGGAAGGTCTATAGCTTAGCATTGACTGGCAAAGAGTAGGACTCCAGTGTGACAACAGCAGGGAGGGAGACCGTCTGCAACAAAGCCAACAACAAACTTGCCTTCTTGGTAACGCAGAAGGAAGGATGAGAACAGTAAACTGGAGAAGTAATTGTCTTTGACTCTGGGACAAGGAAAGGTAGGAGGAAATAAAGAGATGACAAAGGGAAAGAGGAGAAAGAAAGCAGATCTGTGTCCCCCAGGATAAACATAAATAAATGTGGAGCACATATGCAAGATGTGCATGCAGATGCATATACCCATGAGCAGGGTACAGGGATTGCACACAATGTGTCTGTGTACATCTGTGTATATATGAATCTGCATGCATAGTATGTCTACATATGCAAAAAAAAAATATATATATACACACATACATGAATAAGAGTACACATTGCATGTGCAGTATATTTGTGCATATATATCACTATGAATATGTATGCATGTATGTATACAGATGCACAGATATATTTAAGGATGACAGCAGAACTCTGAGGAACATTTTAAATTCTATCTTTACCTTCTCTTTTTCTACTACTAAACATTCTAATCTCAGTGGAGGAATTAGAAATCTACAAAAGTACCTAATTATTTATTTAATGGTAAAATCTATAATCTCTAAATATTTTTTTCTAAAACAAATAAGAACTTTCTGACCTCTAATTCTCTTAGCTTACAAAAAGTGTCTATAGAAGTATGTATAGGACTATTAATTGCTAGTGTCTGAGGCACGATGTTTTTCTAGGAATCTCCTCTCTTTTCTGAATCCCAGCAGAGGGTTGCATCAATTTACACAAAGGGTTCCTTGGCAGAGATTCCCTTCTGTTCATGATGGGCTGCCAAAAGCCAGCTCCAAATGGTGGTTCTTGACTGTTCTTTTACCTGAAAAATCCAGATCACTAAGTGATCTTTAGAAAAAAAATAATCTAAATGAAAATATGGCTAAATATTATGTTTGATTACGTGATATGAACAGAGTGTGAGTCCTACAAAGCTCCAGCATGTCTTTTAAAATTAGGACACATTATAATAATAAAATAACCTGAGAATATAAATTTAGAGAAGAATGTGATTTATTTTTAATGACACTGAAGTATTTTTTTTATAGCAGCATGGTAAGCATCCCTTAATAAAGAAGTATTAAAATCTGTCCAGTGAAAAAATTTGCAGTAGTTTGAACACTGATTAAAACATTTTGTGCAGGATCCAGCACAGGAGTGCCATATACTATGCAAGACCCACTGTGGCACTTGGCAGAAAATAAATCACTGAGCTCTAAAATCTGCTGTGGTTGCTGTCTTCATTACAGAGACCTTGCACACTGCATACAAAAACAACTATAATGTTTACAGCACCTGGATGCCTGCACTATTAAACATCAATACAATCTGTGTTCATATCATCTCCATGCTAATCAGATCGATTACTACTGATACAGTGTCTTGTCACAATACTGCAATGCTAATCAAACAAATGGAACTATGGTGAGATGATTCAGATATATAGGCCTTTACCAGACAGTGTAAAAAGAGAAAACAATTCTGTGGAAGACACATAAGACGTAGCCATGTCCTGAGGAGGCCAACTCTCATCAAATTCTAGGTGGGACTTGGCTGTCATTAAAAAGGACAATATAATACAGGCTGATGCTATGAAATGGACTTGAAAGGGAAATGAGATTATTGCTGCTGCTAAACATGGGAGAGGCAATTAGCTGCATAGGTAATTAGATACAGAGTCCTCAAATATCCTCGTAGAGGTAGTGGATGATAGCAAGAGATAATATCTTGCCTGTTGAAACAGATCAGTGTCAAAGTTGTTTTAGATACAAAGTAACATCTGCATGCAAAACAACAGTCTCCAGACAGCAGAAATACTACCACAGTTGCAATAAAACAGATGCTATCACTTAATAAAAATGAAAGAGAAAGGATGGACCAGTTTGCATCAGGAGAAGATGACCCTGTGCCACTGTGGCTATCAGGCCTTTGGCCATGTTAATATCTATCTTAGTTGGCACTCTATGACACTCTTGTTTTGCTACAGCTATGGCTTTTTTAATTGTATGTATTTGGTACTGGTTCTCAGTACGCACCTCAGACTTTCAGCCTCCCCAGCACTCGGATTACAGGCTTCCACCGCCATGCACAGTCTCAATGGCTGGCTTGGCACAACTGGGACAAGATAGCATGAGATGCAGTACTGGAGATTGAAACTGGTCCTTGTGCCTGCCTTGGCCCTCTATGGCTTTTTATAGTAAAATTCTCAGACAAGGATAAGGAGGGGGAAATCAATGATTGTGCCCAAATAATGGAAAATGCATTCACATACCATTTCTTTAAATAACAAGTAGTGTAATGTACATACATTTTTTTTTTTCTCTAGAAGCATATATTTCATCAACTTCTGAATGTGGAAGCAAAAGAAACTTCCTGACCAAGGACTGAAGGTTATTTTCTTATACTATTAGGAAAGTAGAAGGGCTCCCAAACCATCACGCTGGTCCATATTATGTCATCTTTCAGTTCAGTATTTGTAAAATATCTACTATGCATGCAGTTCTGAACCCCAGCCTACCTTTCTGCACTCATTCTAGCCCCCATACCAGGATGTGGCACTAGACTGCTAGCAGGGCACTGCATGAATCGAAGTGGTTTTTTTGAGTGCTCCCTCCTGGCCCTTCAGGAAGGCAAGGCAGGCAGAGTGAATCCTCCTTCTCATCACAATAAAAGCCCACAGAACACATATCAAAAGTACAATTAAACTTCCAAATAAAAGTACTGTTTATCTGTTTGTACAGGAAGAAAAAACATGTTGCATAATTCAAAAGGATTTGAATCACTAATTCTATATAACTGATTAGGATTGTAACACTGGCAAGGAAAAATGTCTACTGGAAAACCAGTTTGTTATTTCAATGAGAGAAGACTTTCATTTGAAAAAGACTGAAAACATCTTTAAATTTCTCTTCATCATTTTTATTTTGAGAGATCTATAAGTGGACAGGATTCTCTATAAAATGCACAATGGATGTGAAGCAATGGATTCTGTGTGCTCAGATGTGGACCAGAATGACGCCAAAGAAGAAAGGTTCTCTCAAGCAAATCTGGAGGTAAAATGAAAGAGAAGTCTGGCCAATTCAGGGCCCTTCTCAAATGCTGGACACCATTAAGTGCCCAAGCACTTGCCTCTAATAGTGTGGGGAAAGTTTTCATCTGCTTAACTTACCCAGTCATCAGTGGTGCCTCTGTTTGCAAACTTAACTCATTCCATGTTTCTAGAAAAGATGGTCTTGATGTGTTCCTACAGAGATGATGTCCATGGTTGTGTGCATCACCTGATGCAGAATTTGCAAACAAAAATAAAACCTAGCCAAACGCTTTTGTTCAAATTGTTTGCAAACAAAAATGTACCTCTTCTCTACCTTGTTCATGGCGGAGGAGGCAAACAGTCTATTAAACATTTCCTCTTATTTCCTCAGCTTATAGAATCTACTACCCTCAATGTTTTATAAAACCTTAGTTATTGGGAGGCTGAAAAACAGGATCGCTACAAGTTTGATCTGTGTAATGAGACCCTGCAGACCCTGTACTAAGTATATAAAAAAAAATAACAACAATACCTGGGCCATTGTAAAATATTCTGCATGCATAGTTTCATTATAAGTTTTTTTTTCTTGCTATTCTGGAATGATTGCTCTCATTAAATGAGAAACTTAAAAAAAATGAAATTCTCTCTCTCTCTCTCATATATATATATATATAATATATATATATATATATATATATATATATATATATATATATATATATATATATTAATAGTACCCAAGAAGTGATATGCAGAAGAGTGCAGGACAGCTATTCACCCAGCAGAGATACCCAAAAAAGCCATCTGAGGACCTGGATCCCATGACACTGTCCTGAACGAGGCCAGCTGAAGACTGAGATCACAAGACAATGTCCTCCAGGAAGACAATGGAGTCCAGCTGGAGGCCTAGAGCCCATGATGATGTCTCATGCAAATCTCTAACAAGGATCTGCATGAGGAAGGTCCACAGGCCAGTGGTGGAAGCTAGAAGTCTGTACCAGTGGGAGGAAGGATCTGTGCCAGCAGGCTGAGGGCTCCTCAGTGGAGCCAGGAAGTTCTTTTCTTCTGTTGGCAACAATCCTCAGGTGAGCTTCCCAGAACTATGTTGACTCAGCTGAGTTGGGTGTTACAAGTTTTCCATTAGTTCAACCAACATGTATATTATGTTTTTGTATATTAATTAAAATGCTGCCTTACAAAAAAAACCTTAGCTATTCATTTCCATTTTTTGTTTTTCCTCACTATTTTACTGGATTCTTAAAAGTTTCTATTCTCTTGTCCAGTATACACATCTCAGATCTCTTCATTTGAGTCCCACCAAGCTTTCTGACACAGGTATGTGTTTACCTGGCTACCAAACTCAAGGCTTTATCAATTTCTTTGTTTTACATGACATGGCTTCTTTCTTCCATCTGCTCTGACTGCTGTCTTCTCTTTTCCTCCAAGGCAGTGTGGCCCATTGCACCTCCCATCCTGCATCACCATCCCTACCCTTGCCATCAAATTTCAAATTCCTTCTAGTATCTTGAGCCTTGAGACTGAACCCCACTGCATATTCACCTACATCTAGAGAGTGCTTCTCTAATGTTGAGAAAGCAAGAGGGCTTTTCAGCACTTCTAAACTCAGTCTTTCCTACAAATCAGGGCTTCACCCCAGTCGTCCCTGTTCTTCCGCACTTCCACTCTCCTGCGTCTACATACCTCCTGGTCCTTCTTGTGCCATCCATCCCACCTTGAGCATGGGATCCTGAAATGCTTCAAATCTCTCTAATAGTCTTTAAGTCTCACCTCTTCTATAATGACTTTTCTGAAAACTCAAAGCCACAGTTATCCCTTTATCATCAAGTTATAGAATGAAATATTTGTGCCAACATTTGGTACTACCACATTCATTATCTCATCTTAAATTCTTGTGGACTTGCCTTATATTGCTATTTAGATTCATGTGTATTTATTTTATATCTCTAACTACAGTGTATGATGCTTTAGGATATGGATATGATTTTAAATCTGCCAAAATGCCCAGAAGGTATAAAAGGGTATGCAGCAACATATAACCAAGTGCTTCATCAATGTTATGCGATGAAGAAAATAGAATCCTAAAATACAGTCATTTCTTTTGATTTTAGTTCACTACTATTCTCAAATAAATTAATTTTACTTTTAATGTGGCATAATTTCTCGAGAGTTTTGCTTTCAAAAGTTGCTCTAACTAGCCAACACACAGAAGGGCAACCTCAAGTGCCTGGATTGTAGACCAGATCAACAGTTGCCACAGTTTCCCTGTGCACATGGCAAACAGGGCCTGGCCTCAGCTTCAGTGATATTCCACTAATTCTTTTTAAACAATGATACATGCAGGCAGTGAGTAACTCAGCTTCTGACATAAGCTGAAACAAAAATAGTCACACTGTTTCAGACTGAAGATTGTGTTTAATTGGTAATTTGTGGGTTTTGAGATGGAAACACACTACTGTAGATTCTAATGCTAGATTAATAAATGAATTACAGTAATATAATCAAATTACTATTCACCTCTATTGAACAGATAACTTTCGCTAGACAAAAACACAAACCAAACAGATCCAGTTTACCTTTTGTTGAAGAGTTGGAACTTTAAATTGAATTTTAAAATTAATGCTAAATTACCTCAATGGATTTGTTACATAAGTGCTCAGAGTTTTTGGAGATACCTCAACTGCCTGCCAGATATCAGTTGTGACTGGTAAGCAGTCACAGTCATTAGACTAAAGCCCCATTTAACCAAAATTGTCTTTATGTGATACCTTGATGTTAAACAGACCAACTGTACTGCAATCCCTCAAAGGATGAGAATCCCAAGTGTTTGCATCTCCTGATTATTTTCAGCCCAGAGAAAATATTTCACTCCTTAACTGTCTTGTCTAGTCTAAAATGAACCAAATCATTTTTATGCAGTTGACTTAACACTGAACAGATATTATCAATTATATTTATTTACATGATTTCATAAGTTGCAGACATCAATCTCAAATGTTTCTATCTTGCAGCCCTAAAAGCAGGTCTAAGAAGTTCCTTCTTAACACTATTGAGTATTTTCCCTTGTTAAAAAATAGGATTGAGTCTAAAGATCATTAATCAGAGCTGTCAAGAATAAGAGAAGTACAGAGTCTAAAGAATAGCTCAGAAAACATAAAGATCCAATGTGCTGGCAAGCAGTGCTCAGGAATTCTCTAAATGAGATCTCACATAGTTAGCAATTTCTCCGGAAGACACTGGTTGTACAGCTCTCCTGTCTCTGGTGATAGCTTTCCTGATGTTTCATAAGGAGGTCAAATGCTGATGTCGTTATGGATGGCCTGAGTTATTACAGAAACCCATAAAATAGGCTGAGAATACAGAACCAAACTTTTTACTCTGGTTCATGGAAAACACAAGGGTAAGACTTGTTTCCATGTACTCTTTATGAAAATAAACTCAAGGAAGGCTCATCAGAGTACTGAGCTTTGTCTCCTTACAGTTGGTTTAGCTTGATAAATGTTTTGTGGGGTTTGAAAATCAAACTAAAGGCTTTTGAACAGTTTAAAGCTTTACTTGATTAAGACTCAAAATTGTGGACAGAAGTTGTAGAAAACTGAGTTTGCAATTGAGCTCTTCTCTGCAGATGGTCAAGTACATGCTAACAGCACTTAGCAATACAACATGGAAGAACTGAATTTGTTCTGGTGATGATGTTTGTGCTGAGACACTGCTTCAACACACAGCCAGCATTTCAGAGGAGCAGTGTGTGGCACATTCAACATTCCTTCCATAAACACTTACTGAGCAACCACAATGCATTCTAAACTGTATTTGTAAGATGAAACCAGAATCTACACATACTCAAGGCTTTCACCATCTAACTTTGAATTCAGATGCATATATGTAACTAGATATGTGATACATGTTACAACATATTATCTATAATTACATTCAGCACTATTTCTAATTATATCCTTTGAACAATCAATCTCAAGAAGCACAGGTCCAGATCTCCAGGTTACGATTATATGATTATTTTATTTTAAAACATAAATAATACAATCTAAACTCACAGGACTTTCCTGAGAATGAAACAAACATGTGGCATGACTAGAACAAATGGTGTTCAATAAGTATATTTTTCTTGAAAACAACTACACACACACACACACACACACACACACACACACACACACACACTTGCTTTAATTTTATACTTTAAAAAATACTGCTTCTTTTAAAAAGAATAGTTTTCTGCCTTTTTTTTTTTTTTTCTTTTGAGACAGGGTCTTGCTCAGCAGTTCAGATTGGCCTTGTGCTAACATTTGTAGCCACCAAGCTGGTCTCAAACTCTCAGCAGATCCTCCTGTGTCAACCTCGGAGTGCTGGGATTATAAACATGCACTGTCACACCCAGTTCTTGAAGGAAACTTTTAAATCTGTTTAAAGTGGTAGGATGGGCCCATGAGATAGCTCAGCAGAGTAAGCACCTGCTTCAGCAAGCATAGGGACCAAGGTTTGATCCCCAGTCCCACATGCTGTCCCACTTCCACTCCTAGGATGCACTGAGCAGAGAACCAAGTCTGGGAGTGTTGACGCAGACCTGTAATCTCAGCACTGGGGAGACTGAAAACAGGAGGATCGCGACAAGTCCAAGCTGCTTAGGGAGACCCTATACCAAATCAAATACATATATGAAAAAAAAAAAGAAATGAAGTGTTTTGGGGAAAATATGAGAGTCTAGTTTTTTAAAATGTTACTGGTTACAAAACCATAATTCTATTGAAAAGTACTCAAATTACAAAAAATTTTGCCCATTTTTATTTAGTAGGCTGTAACTGTTTCATTTCAACAGTCTCACTTCAAATTTCTAGACACGGTTTATTAATGTTTTTCACTCCATTTCCTCTTCAGTTAGTACAATCTCAATTCCAATGATCCTCATGGGCAACAGAAAAATAGAACTAGTCTCTGATCTAAGATGTCTCTCTTCAGTCCTAGGAGAGAAGGAAAGACTTAGCTACCACTTTGTAATTATTCCCACCATAAAAAATATACTTCACACATCACTAATAAAAACTGATTCAATGAACAATTTAGACCTCAAAAGTGTTATAGAAAATAAAACATCTGTATGGCTGTTAGAGATGGCACAAGTGGTGGTGAGGGTGATGATGAGGACAAAGTGATGACTGACAATCTTTAATACTTATTGGATATATATGATTGGTAAAGTATTTATAGCTTCTCAAACCCTTTCTTGGTAAAATCAAGTTAAAATAGTGGGAAGACATTTTAAATAAGCCAGGGTGGCAGCATGATCCCAGAGTAGCCTATGAGCCCAGTGCTCTGGGGGCTGAGGCAATAGGATCACAAGCTTGAGTCTGTATACCCTCATTCTGATAGCATAATTCATAATAGCTAAACCTTGGAAGCAGCCTATATGTCCACCAACAGATGAATGGGTTAAGAAAATGTGGTATTTACATACAGTGAAGTATTACTTTCCCATAAAGAAAGATAGATGAGCCATTTGTAGGGAAATAGATGCACAATGAGATGCATAAGAAATATTTTATGGTTTCTGCTACATGAAGAGCCAAAATTATAAAAATAAATAAATAAATAAATAAAAAAGAGGAAATTAAAGACAGACAAGAGGAAGTAGAGAGCTAGAACTTTCTCAAGTAGAAAGGAATTGAGAAGGAGAGAGGAGCCGGAAGAAGGGACAGGGGAAGAAGGGAATAATGATGTTTGGTGTGCTTACCCCAGAGACACACAGGAATGGATACACTGTGCCCTGCAAACACAGACTAATGAAAAAAAAAAAAAAAGCCTGTATCTAACCCTAGCAATTCAATACCTTAGCAAGAACCTGTCTCTAAAAATAAAAATGGGCTGAGGATCTAGCTCAGTGCAAAGGCCGTGGGTTCAATCCTCAGTACGGAAGAAAAGAAAGAGTAAACACAAGAAAGAAACTGTAAGCAGTTTTTCTAATTCTACTTCACCATTATGAGAACTCAGTGTGAGACATATTATATGACTCAAGTAGAACTGTTTAGTTCCAAGATTTCAACCAGTTTGGTGATCCCAGCTCTTGAGACTGGGTCTAGCTTTGCCCATCCCAGTAAATGCTAAGGTGCAGGGGGAGTGTAAAATCAGGTATGTACAGCTCTGGGAAGGACATGATGTATACACTCCAGAAGAGTAGAACATGACTGACCCTTTAACCACTAGTGTGAGTAAGACTTGCCTGTGAAGTACAAAGACAACACCACAGATTTTCTACTGATCTGGCCTGAAATGTACTGAGAACTTGCTTTTATTCTTAAAGAAATCTTCACAGTTGGCTTCAGCACACCACTATGAGGGACCATTTACAAACATCAAGACTTTTTCTCTTTCTCAGACTGAAATACACAAGAAGATTAATTTTCTAAGACATTGAAAATAATAATGTTGAGTCCTCTTAGACTAAAATAAAAAAACTTAAATCTTCCTATTTTTCTCTAATTTTGTCCTCCAAAAATGTTATTTGATAGGCACAGATACACAAACACAGGTAAGCCAAAACAAAACTAAGTATTAACTATCTTGGCACACTTTGAAAATATAATAAAAGGAAACAAGTAGGTAAACACAACATGTATCCAATACAGTTATGTTTTCTTCTAATGGACAGACTTCAGGAAAATACACGTCTCTGCTCAGCTATGAGGTGAATATCAACTGCTTTCAAAAGTATTAAGTTATTTTGTCTCCTGGAAGAAGTTGTAGTAAAATTTTGTAACCTTATACACCATGTAAATACAAAGATCTTATTACCAAGCCTTATTGGATTAATTTTTTCTTCATGAAGAAAAACATATTAATTCAGGATGTCAAGAGACATACATAAATAGAAACAGTGTGA
Organism: Ctenomys sociabilis; assembly: GCA_004027165.1. NCBI lineage: Eukaryota > Metazoa > Chordata > Mammalia > Rodentia > Ctenomyidae > Ctenomys > Ctenomys sociabilis. Next base: position 14,510 of record PVKA01008330.1, read on the forward strand.
CATATTTGTTCTAACATAATTGTAGGATGCTGGTGCCATTTATAGGTAATTATTCCTAAGTTATGTAGGGCTCTCTATACAGTTTTGCATTATTTGTAAGTAGTTAAACCAGACAGCCTATCTATGAGAAAGTAATCTGTGTGCAGGACCCTATTGGTTACAACTTCTTGGGAGATAACAAGGCTTTTGTCATATGTACATATATATATGTGTGCTTACTATTTCTGTTGTATCCTATGTTCTCTGTATATATAACATATATATATATATATATATATATATATATATATATATATATAATGAACACACATCATATATACTTATGTATAGTATATGTGTATATATACACATTATGCTATACATAAGTATATATGTATATAAAATTTAGTACAGGGTCTCACTATGCAATGCTGGGATTACAGCTGTGTGCCACCATTTCTGGTCTTGGTGGCCAGCTCAGCACCCTGGGATGAGGCCAATGTGGCATGTAGTGCTGGGGATCTAATCTTGGTCCCTGATCTCGCCTAAGCAGGTGCTTAGTCTGCTGAGCTATCTCACCGGCCCATGGTGGTATAATTTGCAGGCAACCAGCAAAAAGATAGAGATGGCAAATAGCACCTAAGTCCAACATGTTAAAACACAAAAAGCTCCTTCATATTTCCTCAAAGAACACCTACAGCAAATCCTTTCTTTTCTTTTCATGAGCTTTGATAGACCCTTTGAAAAAAAGTGAGAAGTATTTTTCAGAGAAGGAGGTCATTTTGTATAGCATTCTCCACATATCAAAAGTTGACAGTGTAGAAAGGAAAATCATGGAACAATCTTTTCCTTTTGAGAAGCACACTCCAAGTGCATCAAAGGAATATGTCATTTAGAAAAGTCATATTACGTCTGATCAATATAGAAGGATGTTTAGCTATTTCACAGTTAATAAAACAATCAAACTGAGAAGAATTGTTTTTCCCTCACTCCTAAAACTCTGCTAGTCATCAGTTAGAGCCCATTTAAATCTGACTGGAGCCCAGCACCTGGCTTACACCAGCCAGTTAATCTGGCATTGGCAAAATGAATAAACCCAGCAATAGCTAGGCTCTGCAAACTTGATTTTAGGATGAAGCTATGAGCTGTAAATACATAAACAGATTAGGCACCAGTGAAGTATACAACAGCTAACTCACTTCCAACTAAGCATTCACTTACACAACCTCTTACAACTGATAATTGGCAATCTTTATGAACTTTATGAAGGGCAAATATTGTAAACAATCAAAATTTTTCAAAAATAATCTTTCAGTATCTTCAAAACTCAAGCATTTGGTTCCCAAGATAAGTTATAAGTCATGCTCATATTGTTTTACTTTGTGTTGTCACACTGCCACGGAATCTGAGATCTTAAACTGAGTATAGTCCTAAAGTACTAAAAGAGGTGAGGTGATCTCCCTGCATCACAACGCACATGAGAATAAGGGGTAATCCCAGAAGCTAGATCTCACTGACAATCCAGCGCTCTCTGATCAAGCCCAGTTGCTACCCTAAGATTCACTTCAGTACAAAAACCCTTCAGTATCACAAATCCAAAAAGCATGAAGTAACCTGAGAAGTTCACCAACTCTCAGCACTAACAATGACTGCTCTCTGCTGTCTGCCCTGCTATAGCTCCTGCCAGAGCTACAATCTGAAATGCAGAAACAGGAGCCTCAGGAACCAGGGTGATATCCAGTAGCAAACATGGCTTCATTTCTTTTACATCAATAATTTTAAAACCTGACTGTCATCATTATAGAATGCTGCCAGAAATCATTTCTTCAGGAATCTTTTCTACAAAACACCTACAATTGAACCATTCTGAAGTGATGACAGTTATAGGAGTGAAACATTTATAGCTCACATCTTCCCACATCTTAAATAGCTAAGGGCATCTAAGCAACCAACAATTACAGCTTTCTGCTTTAAGCACTGAACCTTCTGTAAAGAAAAAAATCATTGTCAATCTTGTAAACCCAAATAACCACTGTATGCTTCATTTCTTTCTTCCTGTACAGCATTCCCATAATTTTCAATTTTCTAAAAAAAGACATCATTAATAATCACATACACTCTTTCAAAGTTAACAATGGAAAGTTTTGCTCTTAATCCTGATACACAAAACAGCAGGACTCAGTTTGTATTCCCCTCAATATGGTTTCTTAAAAAAATTAAATTTATGTGTTTCTATGTTACACACAAATAGATATATTGCTATATATTTATACATACAAGTGAAGAGACTCAAATATATTACCTTTGCTAGGAAAATAATCTTCAGCATGTTACTAATAGTTATTTCTTTTTCAAATCTGTAATACTTTTCAATATAAAATGAAAATATGTATAAACATAAATAATGTTGAGAGAAATTTGATTCTACTTGGAAAGAAAACTGAAGGAAGAAAGACTCGGCTTAAAATTACCAAGTTTTTCTGCAGACTGAATGCTTTGTTCTGGTATTCATGTTTAACAGTTTTATTCTGTATTATTGGACAGTAACATGTCAATTAGCTAAGTCTAACAAGAATTTAAAGAATGTATATAATTATACACTTACTTTATTGCTTTGCCTGAAATCATTTTCTGCTCCTATAACTTACTTTTCATTAAAAATGGCAATTTCTTCAGTTCTTTGATGGGACATAATTAGTTCTTCTGACATATCAAAGTCACCCTGCAACACTAACTCTGCTATAACACTAAAGCCAGGTGTGCTGTTACATGACTTTTTTCTTTGCAGTGTCAACAGAACTGTTGATGGATGCCTCTGTAGTTTAATATTTGACAGTAGGTGCAAGTAAATAACATTTTCATTTAAAAAACTATAATACATAGTGATAATGAAGAACAGAGGCAGCTTTTCATTTACAACCTGTCTATAAAATTTGGCAGGAAATTGAAACTAATTTAATATGTTCAGTCTGAGGAAGTTATTGAGTTCTAAAACCATACCCTCCATAGTTAAATTGCTGTAGCAGGAATGATTCTTTCTGAAATGAACAAAATAACCATGAGAGACCTCAACTAGTATTTCTAAATCAGCACATAGTATTTGGCTAAAAGTAGGAACAGAAAGTTCTTCAGGGTGCAGAACAATGCAATTAGTATTACTAAATAAATTTTAATTGGCTTCCCTTAGACTACCAGTTGTGATTTTTCTATTTAAATTCAGAAAGGCATTATATAATGAGTCCATATAAAACAATGGACTCATTTGTGACATTTGCTGGGGTGACAGAAAAAAATATATATAATTCACTTTAAATAAACTCACTACACAAAATTTCCACAGATGAGAGCTTTGATTTCGATACTTGCACCTGTAAATTAAAGACATACTTGGTCAAGACTTCAGATAATTTAAAGCAGAGGTCCCCACTGATACTACACATTTCAGTACAACTTAAAACATAATAAAAAACTGAAAATAAGGAAAATCCATTTCAAGGAAACAAGATTCTCAGAAGTTACAAGGCCTTAAAAGAGGGCTGGATCCAAATGTGGTAGAACAACATCCCAAATACAAGAAAAGACGTGCTAAAATAACCAAAAAACATACAAACAAGATGTATGATCACCTTTGCGTCATATATTTTAGGGCTGTGCTCTAACAAAGTATAGAATAGTACAGGGTAGGGCAGTGGGTTATTTTTATATTTAAAAAATATTTCAATTCAATGATATTTTATCAATATCTCTAATAATATGATGAAAAATAGAAAATTTAATTTGCTCTATAAAAACATGCTTTACAGCTTACCTTAAGAACATATAAGTGCAATTATTTATTTTTAAGGAGAATACAAAAATGTAAAGAGAAAGAAAAAGCCATTAGAAACAACATAGAATTTCAGGAAACAAAATAACAGGAATTCTACAATAGTTGTTGTATTAAATAATATTATCCTCAAATTAGCTGTTTAGATTACCAGATATAAACAGGCAAATTTGACTTAAAAAAGAATGATATAAGAAATTAAAGAGGGGGTCAGGAGATGGCTCAGTGGAATAAGCACTTGCCTGGCAAGCGCAAAGGCCTGAGCTCAATCCACGATTCTTCAAAAAAAAAAAAAAAAAAAACCAAGAAATTAAAGAGGGGAAAAAAAAATTTAAGCATTAACTGCTCATTTCAATAGATCAGCACAAGTCAGTAGTACAATTATCCAAGCTATCTCGCATATATACATAAATATATCTCTTTGTCTTCTTTATACTCAATGAATGTTCTCCTTTCTATTCAACAGGTTTTTTCCCTTTCATGGAATCTATTGCACCTTTCAGATTTTATTTACTCTTTCATGTTCTTACACTAGCTAGACAATATGATGTTTGCACATGCAGGTGTGATTTATTTCACTTACCAGTATGGTCTCTACTTGCATCCATTTACCTATAAAAGCCTCAACTTTATCTCTTGCTTTAATAGATGAGTAATGCTGCATTGTGTAAAAATATCACACCTTTTTTATTCATTCCTAAGTTGACAGGAAATTGGTTTGTTCCCAAAACTCAGCTATGACTAACTGAGCTGCTATAAACATGGGTGCATATAAACTACTGTGGCACCTTTTTAGTTCATTTGGAAAAGTAGCCAGGCTTGAATGGGACTTCTAATCCTATCTTTTTGAGGAAATGGTAGACTGATTTCCATGGTAGTAATACCAGTTTGTACTCCCATCAGCAGTGGAGAAAAATTCCCATTTCCCCACATCCTCTCCAGAATTTGTTATTGATTGACTTCTGAACAGTAGTCATTCTTGCTGGCTTGAGATGGAATCTCAGCACTGTTTGAAAATCTCTTTAATGACCAATGATGGTGAACATTTATTCATATATTTACTTGCCATTTGCAACTGTCCATTTGTGAAATTGGATTGAATATTTGAATCTGGGGAGCCTGAGTTTTAAAAATTCTTCATATGTTCTAGATAGGAGTCTTTTGTCTGAAGGACAGTCCACTATACTTTTTTTTTTTTTTCCCAATTCATGGGTTTTCTTTTACTCTGTTGATGATTTCTTTTGATGTGCAGAAAACTTTCAAAAAGATGAGATCCTAGTTGTTGACGCTTTGGAATATTTTCCCTGCAGTTTTGTTTTGTTCAAGAAAGTTCTACCTATCCCAATGTCTTTAAGATTTCTATCTACTTTTTGCTCAATAAGATTTAGTGTTTCAGTTTTAATATTTAAACCTTTGATCCATCTTGACTGTATTTTGTGTTTGGTGATAATAATGGATCTAATTTTAGCCTTCCATATTGGAAAGCCATTTTTTTTCACCACCATTCATTAAACAGGCTATCTTTCTTTTAGTGAACATAACTGGCCCCTTTGTCGAAGATAAGGTGGCCAAGTATATTTGTATTTGTATGTACATCATCTAATCTGCTCCATTGATACTTAGGTCTGTTGTTTTTGGAGGGGGGTCATTTGGCCAATACCATGCTGGTTGTATCACAGTATCTTGGTAGCATCATCTCAAGTTAGGGACTGTGACGCCTCCTGCCTTTGCTTTATTTCTCAGCATTGCCTTTGCTATTATTACAGGTCTCTTCTGATTCCTAATGAATTTAAGGAATGTTTTCTCTAGGTCTGTGAAGTATACTAATGGTATTTTAATTGGAATTGCATTGAATCTGTACAACAAGTTTGGGAGTATGGCTATTTTTTACATTGTTGGTTCTTCCTATCCAGGAGTAAGGAATATATTTTAATTTTCTGAAACCCTCTTCAATCTCTCTTTTCATAGTACTATACTTTTACTGTATAAACCTTTTACTTCCTTTGTAAGATTGATTGGTAAGTATTTCATTTTTTTGGATGTTACTGTGAAAGTCATGGCTTCACTAATTTCTCTCTTGTCAAATCATTTTGTGTATAGACATGCTATTGATTTTCAGTATTTATTTTGTAACTTATTATGTTATTGAAATTGGTATTAAGTCTAAAAGTCTCTTTGTGGAGTTTTTGGTCTTTTATGTATAGCATCATGTTGTCTTCAAAAAATGACAATTTCTCTTTTATCTTCCCAATCATTATTCCTTTTATTTCTCTCCCTTGGCTAATTGCTCTGGCTAGTGTTTCCAGAATTATATTGCATAGGAGCAGTAACAGTGGACAACCTTGTCTTGTTCTTGATTTTAAAATTATGGCTTTCAATTTAGTCCATTTAGCATGATGTTGGCTGTTGGTTTGTCATAGATAACTTATCAGTTTGAAGTATGGACCATTTATTCTGATTATCTATAGTATTTTTTTTAAATCATGAATAAGTTTTAGACTTTGTTAAATGCTTTTTTCTGCATTTATTGAGATGATTATGTGATTTTTCCCCTTCAGCTGCTAATGTGATTGTATTACTTTATAGATTTGCATATTTTGAACCATTGCTGCATCCTTGAAATGAGTCCCATTTGGTCAGGATGCATATTTTTGATTATTTACTGCATTCTGTTTGCTAGTATTTCACTGCTTATTTTTGCATCTATGTTTATTAGGGAGATTGGCTTGTAGTTCTCTTTTGTGGTTAGGTATTTCTCTGGTTTTGGTATCAGAGTAACAGTTTCCTCTAAAAAGGAGTTTGGGAAAATTTCTTCTCTTTCAATTTCACTGAAGAATTTCAGAAGAATAGGTATGAAACCTTTAAATTTCTTATAAAAGTTAGCTGTGAATCCATCAGGACCTTGGCTTCTCTTTTTTGGTAGGTATTTTATTGTATTTTCTATTTCATTCACTGACATTTGGTTATTCAGAATTTTATATCTTCTTAATTTGGTAACTAATATGTATCTAGGAATCTCTCCATTTCTTCTGTCTTTCTGCCTTGTGAGAGTAGACTTTTGAAGTAAATACTGATGATCTTCTGAACTTCTACTCTTTTTCATTCCTTATTGTACAAATTTAAATTTCTTCTTTCCTTTTCTGATAAGGTTGACTAGAGGCTTATCAATTTTATTTGTTCTTTAAAAGAAACAACCCTTAATTCATTAATTCTTTGTATTGCTTTCTTCCACTCCATTGCATTTATTTTTGCTCTGATTTTCATAAGTTCCTGCCTTCTTTGGACTTTGGGCTTGACTTACTCTTCTCTTTTGAGGAGCTTGAGGCACAGCATGAAATTGTTTAGTTGTCCTCTTTCTTTTTTCCTGAAGTAAGAATTTGCCACTATAAATTTCTGCCTTAAGACAGCTTTCAATGCATACCACAGGTTCTGGTTAGTTGTTTCTGCATTTTCGTTTGATTATAAATGATGCTTACTTTCTTCTTTAATTTAATCTGTGACTCAATGATTGTTCAAGAGGACATTATTTAGTTTCCATGTGCTTATGGAGTTTTTTGAGTTCTTTGTCAATAATTTCCAGCTTCACTGCACTATGTCAGATAACATGCAAGGGATAATTTCAATTCCATTGCATTTACTTAAGCATGCTCTATGTACTAGTATAAATAACTTCTTTAATCCCCAGCTCAGAAAAAAAAAACTTCATTTAAACTGTACATAATTTCTACCAAGAGTTAAATGCATTGAAGCCATTATATTGGCAAACATGGTTCTGTATAGGAGCCTTTGGCTTACTATATTTCATAAGAAAAAGATTAAAGCAAAACTTCATGTTTTCAAAGTATTACTGAGTAACATATGTCCTTTAGGTTTACATTTCTATTAATAATCCATTGCCTAAGTGAGATGGGAATGAAGACACTGCTTCCATGACTCAATAGCACACAACTAGCTCCCTGCTCTAATCCCTCAACATGTGATGATTTCCTGCTTCACTTTAGGTTCCCAGAAGGATTTTGAACATAGCAATGAAGAAGTGTTTTCACAGACCAAGGAAAAACCCTGTTAAGAGTGTCTTAGTTATTCTTTTCTCGTTGCTGGGACAAATACCCAACACTCAAGCTTAGGGAAGGAAAGGTTTATTTAGCTCATAGTTACTGGAGGTTTCATAGTTTAAAGCAGCTTGAATTACATAGCAAGACCTCGAGACACTGTCGTCCTGTGCTACAGGGTCTGTAAGAGATGCTGGGGCACCACTGTGTCCAGGATGATCAGCTCCACACCTCTAACAGAGGGCATCACACCTTGAGTTAGGGGGATCAGGAGGCTCAAGCTGTCAATTTAATGTTCTCACCTCTCTGTTCCCACCCCTCAAGCCCCACCCTGATCCGCTGGCCCCACCTCTTGTGCCACATGCTGCTCCTCAAGTGCCACTGCCCCATGATTTACATGAGGCTTTGGAGGGACAACTAGATACAAACCATAACAAAGAGTTTTGAAGATATCCTACTCAGTCAATTGGTCCTAATGAGACCCTGTAACACTGACTGAAATCAATTTGGAGATAAGTGCCCAGACTACAACTACAAACGTCTCTTACTTATTGCTAACTTCTAACACTGCAATGAAACATGCCTGCTAAAATATATGTAGGAAAACAATTCATACATTAACATCTTTTGTCTTACAAGTAAAACAAATAATGCATGTGCTATAAATTTTCCACCACTGTGGGGCTATAAGATTCTCCTGCATAGCCATTTCTTATTCATTCTTCAACAAGGTCTTTGTTGAGCTATGGACAAATTAATGACATGCTCTAAGATGTGTCAGCTGTTTTTTGAATTCCACCTTTAAAACTCTTAAAGTAGTTTTTATATACACTTACAAAGAGATCCAATCAGCTTTTAAAAAATTCAAAATGGATCAAGAACTGCTCTCAGAACAAAAATTCATATGTTTTAAATCACTAGATTAAAAAAAGTTACAAAATAATTGCTGTATTTGTCACTCTATCCCTCTTTCAAATACAGCTGACCAAAATCTCTTAACCAAGCTATTCAAAGTATTTCCAGGGACCAAACCCATGGGCCTCATGCAGAACCTTGTTAGAAAGGCAGAACTTCAGGCTAACCCCAAAACTTTCTAATTAGAAACTTCAAAACAAGAGTCTTTCACCAACTAGATCCACATTCAAGTAATGCGTTCCTCAAGATTATTCCACTGAAGGTTTTTATATAGTGCTAGACAAGGAAATTTGGAAGATGAAACCACAAAGTAATGTACCACATTCATACTCAAGATGTAGAGACAAAAAAAAAAAAAAAAAAAAAAAAAAAAACAGCTTTCTAGGAGGACTTTAATAAAGAGTATACAAACTTACAAGACATTTAGAGATATATAGATTGGAAATGGGATAACTGCTAATAGGTACAAGGTTTCTGTTTGAGGTGATAAAATTTTCTAAAAGTAGATCATGATAATGGTTGTACCAGGGTACAAAAATACTACAATCCATGGATTATTACATAACTTAAATAAGTGAACTTTATGGTATGTAAATTATATCTCAGCAAAACCGATGAAAACATCAATCTTTAAAAGTCATACAAAGTTCACATCACTGATGATAAAGGTATAAATTAAATATCAAAAATATTATGATCACTAAAATAACTGGGGAGGAAAATAAAACTGTAGTATTTTCACCCAATAGAATTTATTTCAGCAGTAAAAAGAAACTCTCATTTGTACAACAAAATTGGTGAATTTCACTAACATCCTATTGAATGACAGGAGCCAATTCTTCGTAAATATAAACAATAATCTCTTATCTTCAATTTTAGAACTAAGTTTGTATGATAGAAATCAGACATTTCTTGCTTCTAGGGTTTGGAAGAACTGATTAGAAAATATCACATGCTAACTGCGACTTTCTTGAAGTACGGATTCTATTAATTAAAACTCCAACTATTCACTTAAGTCCTATGTCTTCTGCAAATTAAAACTTTGGATTTTTTTTTTTTTTTTTTGAAGAACTGGGGATTGAATTTAGGCCACTGTGCTTGTCAGGGAAGCACTTATTCTAATAAACCATCTTCCCAGACCCATTTAAATCATTAAATGGCAACAACAACAACAACAACAAAAAACACATCTCAGACTTATATATCCCCATGTAAAGAGTGCTATTTAAAATTGGAAAATACAAAATCTGCAATTAAGCTTTTGCTCTTTGTCCTCCCTAGTGCAATCTATTAAAGGGAGATGTTTTCTTTTCTTTTTTGTAAATATTTATTTATATTTTGTGGTACCAGGATGGAACTCAGGGCCTTGCGCTTGCCAGGCAAGCACTTATTCCACTGAGCTATCTCCTTGACCCTAATAATATTTTATTTTTTAATTTTTTATTAATTTTAATGAGAAAGAAATAACAATGAGATAGTTTCAGAACAGGTTAGTAGGACAGTTACAATAATATTGCATATTGTTGTCTTCATAGTAGTTATTCACAGTACAAAATGTATACATGATCTCTTGTCTATACAATATTAGTACAAATGTTTCTTCTAATTGAACTAAGAAAAAGTAGCTGTATATCTATCCTGATATATACACACACACACACACACACACACACACACACACATATATTTTCACTACAAAATGGTTTTTCATTTCTATCCCCCTTTCTTGTTTTGTTTCATCAGAGATGGGGCCTTCCATTGCTGTTAGAGAAGCTGTATTTGGAGAAGTCTTTAAAGGACCTTTTCATACTTGAAAACACTGTAAAGATTGTAGACACTTGAATTCAGCAAAATATCCCAATACAGTCCAATAGTCCATAATAGTTGTGGACTGCCAATAGAACTGATATCCTGATGAACAGAACTGGCAATTACCAGAAGTTGTTGACTTGAGTCTTTTACTGCTCAGCATATTAATATGGCATTACTTTTTATGCACTGGGGTTACACTTTTCTGTTGGATGGTTAAGACCAAATTAAAACAAGACCTATATAACTAAAAATGTAACTTTTGTATCTGACAAGGTCAGTCAAATCCCCTCGGGATTTACCCTGAAACCATGTAGAGCAGCTTGTAGATCTTTTGTCAGCGTCAGCGTCAGCCATCTGGATGAGTCACAGCCATTGCTTGACCAATCTGCTTTCTGTGAAAGCCTGAGACATATTTTTTTTCTCCTTAGGTGACTCTCCTTAGGTACACTATACATCATCAATCACTTTCCTCTGTGGCCCCATTATCTTCCTGAATAGAAAATTTGGGACACACTGAGTAACAGGATGTCATAGCAAGGTTCTTTTATGTCCCAAGTCCTCACTCACCTTGAAGAGCTAGGGCGAAAATACTATCTGTGTAGCCTTTCTTTTTCTATAATTTTTGGTCTGCAAACTTTACTTGTTAACCATGCAGAACAGAAGCTTAATCATATTATTACCCTGTAACAGAGGCAGCTGAGCTTAACATCACTCTCCATCTGAATATCAAACACTTGAACTGTTATTTTTCAACAACCATGGATATTCTAATCTTTATATCCCTATACAATGTGAAAAAATTACATATTTTTACATAGAAATTTAGAAATCAAAACATATATAACATTATAGCAGGACAGTCCTATGACTTTTTTTCTTGCCTCTTGTTTTCTTTTATGACTAAAGGTGGATGTTTTCTTAACTGCCCTTTATTCATTTTAAGGGCCAAAATTTACTTATTGCAAATTATTAATATTGTAAAAGTTGTTTCCAAGTTCTTAATTTCTGAAACAGAATTTGTATAACATCCATTTTTTTGGTTTTTTTTTTTTTTTTAGAAATTCTCTGTATCATCATGAGCACAGTTATCACATCTACAACATGTACACAATTTCGATCAGGGATGTTTTATTTATTTTTCTCTTGCTGCTGAGACAAAATAACTTGATACCCAAAGTTAAAATTAGAAAGCTTTATTTGGCTCACAGTTTGTAGAAGTGTCTCACAGTAAAATTAGAGTATTGTGGCTTAATATAGGGTCATCTTAACAGAGATTTGTGATAACAGAATAGATACATTGTTTCAAACACTACAGTCCCTACCCTCTATGTTTCAGCTGATTTTTACCTGCTTTACTCATTTGCTACTAGCCTGCTTCTTTTCTCTCATTCAGCTGCTAGTGTTTCTTTCTCCTCCATGCAACAGAATCATGAGGGGAACTCAGGTGCAGAGATACTCCTCGACCAGCTTACCTAATGTTTCTGTCACTCCACACTCCATCCTGTTTTCTTCCTTTATTATCATATTGTACTTTTATATTGTTTTGTTGTTTCAACTTACTGTTTCCCCTCAAAGATCTAGTTCCTATGAATGTACAACTCTCGTCTGTCGCATCATTTATTGCTCCATAACTTACAGAGTTTTTGGCAGAGGTGCTTAAGAAAGTACTAGGCACAGGTGGTAGAATATTCTGCTGACTACTGAACAATGAATGGCTTGGAAAACACTGGCTTGAGGATCATGCAGCTGAGATTAAATTTCAAACTTCACATTTACACAATTTCAGATCAAGGGTGTCTTAGTTATTTTCTCTTGTTGCTGAGACAAAATAACTTGAGACCCAAAGTTAAAAGTGAAAAGGTTTACTTAGCTCCCAGGTTGTAGAAGTTTCAGTCTGTAATTGGCTGGCTACAAGGAAGGGTGGCATATGGGAAAGGAACAATAGTTCATAGCTGCAGAAGACAGCAAAAGCAGCAAGAGCAAAATGGGGAGAAAAGCTTCTTTCTGTCCCTTATATCTGCTTTACTGGGATTGGGCCAGTACAGTCCAATCAATGGACTGACCTAGCATCAGCCACACTTAATCCCAGCATTGCACTGAATCAATCACCCACTCTAGATTCAGTCACCTCTGAAAAATCCAGATGACCATATTAAGCTTTGGGTACCTCTAGACACAAGCCATAACAAAAGCTGTGGATCATCCGCGCTATAATTTTCCTGTTTGCCAAAAGAGGACTAATATCTCCCACCAAACATCATTACTATAAGGACTGAATGGCATCCAAATCTTCTTTAGAGAGTTTGACATTAAACCTAGTCAGATTATACATGTAAAACAGAGCAGGTAAGTCTGAAATAATATTATGACAATAAAAGATAGAAGCTTCTAGGCAGATACTTCTTTTATGGAAAAAAAAATAAAATTTCAAAACAAAATAACAGGTGACTAACAATAGTTACTATATTATATATTGTTATCTTCAAAGTAGCTACTCAATGTAAGAGATATGGGCATATAAATTCTACCAACAATATAGGATTCAACCTAAGATATCTATTTTTACATGCTTAATAATAAGCAACTATAAAATAATAATTCTCTATTTAATATACCCTTTTTATTATTTCTTTACTATACAAAATAACCTCATGGTGAAGTGTTTATTAAAGTCAAGCTAATAGTCTTCTGCATACCTTTCACTGCTTTTATTTACTTGGAGACCTGAGAAGTAAACTGGACATAATATAGTGGGAGACTGATGTTTAGGAAGATCAAATTTACAATAAAAGACAGATTAAAGTCTACGAGTAACTTAAAGACAGACACAGTTGAAGTGTTTAATTTCAGTAATATCTGAACAATTAAGTAAATAAAAATTATCCATAGAATTATTCAAATGTCTGACTATCACATAGTCAAAACTTATCCAATTAAGGATTCATGCAGGAGAATTCATTGCAATTAGGTTCTCAAAGCGAGCAGATGACCTTTACCAGCTTCTGTCTTAGCAGACACTAAGCAGCAGGACAGTAGCCTGGGCGTATTTCTGAGGCTTTAAACACATGGAGTCACAGGCAGGGAAAACCTCACAGCTGGCTCAATAAAGCCCAGAGCAAAATACAAATAAACACAAAAACTCATGACATTTCCTGGCAAAGCATTTTGAAGACAGGAATAAGATTCAAGCAAAGACTTTTAAAAGACCCTATGGAGGGAACTATGAAAATCATTTTCCTCTAAGTTCTAACCCAAACACTTTAAGCAAAATTTTTAAACCTCTGTGAAATATTTCCCATATTATTAAATAATTATATACATGTATATTTGGCATGTATTATGTATATATTGTGAAAATATTATGTAAACAATACTATCTATGAAACATGTATGTATATGTATATGAGTATGAAATTTAGCAGATGAGACCAGAAGCAATCACCTTACATTTATTTTTCTAAAATATTTTGTATTCTGTAGATTTCTGAATTATACTTTTAGAAAAATAATTGTATTTTCAGAGACATAAGATCTAATCTGGTTTTGGGTTAACAGAGATAAAGGTAGGTATATCTGTAACTGTTTTATTTTCTGTTTTGGGTTGTGGAGCTTTCATTTATTTGGGGGCTAAGCAGAAACAAACAATAATTGAAGAACTATACGATTATCACTTTGATGACTATATTTTCAAAGCCCAGACTTTGTTTCCACACTGTCTCTGAGAGTAAGAGCAGGAGAGCTTCAACAGCAGGCATATTCCACTCATTCTCAGGAGCAGACCTAAGTCACAGCCACCCTCGTGTACATTACAGAAGATCTCATAGCTCCATCTAGCTCCAAACTAGGGAAGTCAGGGAATATAGAATTCCTCTAAACAGGGCAACCAACTCTGATAAAAAATCAGGATGAGTCAAAAAGGAACCATTATGCAAGCATAGTTTGCAAGTGCAGGAAATTTGTCAATTAATACTGATTAAAAAGAATATTCATTAGTTTATTGACAGTTGATTTTCTAAATAAAGAAATCATTAATGTCATTATTATTTACTTCTTTAGCATCTCCTTAAAAAAGATGAACAGATGTGAGAAGTGATTAGAACTGAACTTGTTTTTCCCACTGACAATGTTCTTGTAGCTCTCATGTTGTCCTAACTACTATGAACTCTACCTCAAGCTCAGGAAAATGAAAAGGAAGCCATTTCCAAAGTTAAAAGCAAGTGATGGGTAGACCTGGACATGATGCAGAAATATGACATGATTAGTATTTTATATCCAAATAGGCTGTTGGAATTGTCTATAGCATTTAATAAGTCATATGGAAGTTTACACAAAGGCTTCAAAAGTGGTTTATTTTAAAATATAATTACAATTCATGAAAACTCTAGAAATATCTTTTTAATGTTGAAACAAAAAAGCAGTAAAATATTAAATGATTAATGAAAATGAAGCTTGGAAAAATAACTTTGGGCCTAAAATTATGTAGGTAAAATATGTACTTGAAATAGAGAATGTATCAAAGCAAATTCAAGTCAAATGCTATATCAAAGTATAAGTAGTTGAGGTTTATATTTGACATTATAAATTAAATAACAGCATAATTTCTGTATTCATTGCCCTAAAACTGCTTTCACAAATTTCAGTATTTTAGTAATAGAAAGGCAATTTCTTTACATATCATTTGTTGCCAAAAAGTTCAAAATAAACACAAAAATCCTTGAAGCCAAAAAAATCCATTTGTAAGCCAGTTTGACTAGTTAGACTCCAAATAAAATATTTAGATGACCCAAAGAGAACATTATATACACTTTCCTTTAACTTTGAAATGCTAACTCAGTTTTGTGTATTATTTGTATCCTATTGAAGTACAGTATTTCCAAGTTTCTTTTATATAGGAGAGTATGTTTAATTATTTACTGTTCTTATAAATTCTTCTACACGAGTGTTCATCTTCCAGTTTTATTTACCAAAGTGATCAGATAGCTGTAATTAAGCATGACAACTCTGGCCTCAAATACTCACAGTGAGCATCCCATTTTCTTGTGGGAGAGACGGAGACATGACCATGCACCGTCTGGCTTCTTGAAAGGATTAAATCTCTAGCACAAGCTAGAGTCACTAAATGTCAGTCTTTCCCCCTCCCTGAAGCCAAGACCTAGGATGCAAACAGTGTGGAAGCATTCAGTGGGCATTCTTAGAAACATTCAAATTAATTAGGTAGCACCATCTTTAAACTTGAGCTGAGGTTATTCTGAATTATAGTTACAGTAAGAGGTATTTTGGTAGCTATCCAATTAATTAATTGTCACACTTAGCACTTTATTTGGCTTGGAGCCTGACAGCATACTTAAGTCACTTGCTTCTCAATCTAAGGGGACTTTCTTTGCCAAAAAGTGCTCAGTTGGAGGGCCTTGGAGGAGACGCAAGAGAGACAGGAAGAGGAATAGGGAGAGAGGGCAAGAAGGGAACAGAAACAGAGAGGCAATCAGACAGGTATGAGAAGCACAAAGGGAAGTATGCACAGAAAGCCAAAACCTTGTTCTATCAGCCTGCCCAGGGAGATGAGAAAGTGGACAACTGGGAAGCCAGAGTGGGCTTCTGTAGTTAGTTCATACTTTAGTGCTGGCCTTCTCATAAACATGCTGACCAACAGCAAACTAAAGAAAGCAGGAATCTTCTGGGTATTGTTCTCTCATAGCCAGCATGGATACAAGAATATTCTGGTATTTAACTATGAGCTAAACCTAAAAAGCATTACACATACATATCATCCAAACATAATTCTGAAACACCTGAGGGACTATAGAGAAACTAAGGGTTAGAGATAAGACTGAATACCCACATAAGTTTTGTTTTTCTCTCACTATTTCGGTATTCTTTGATCCAAGAGAAGAAAAATGTTAATCATCTCCATACGCAACCCAATGTTACAAGACAGGATAAAAAGAATCACAGCCAACGAAAACAAACTGTCTGCATTAAAGAGCAAACTTCACACTGCATCAGACAAGTCATTGGAATATTTTGTTTTCATAGGTTTCTAGGTATTCTGAAAACAGTCTGCTTTAAAGACAAATAAGCTCCGTCCAAAGGCTATTCTATATTTGGCAAAAAAATATAAACTTCCAGTGAACTAACAAGCTAAATATTTCTTTTTTACATGAAAAGAACTTTAGAGGACTCTTTTTCTTGGACTGGAATCACAGTCCTATTTGTAATTCTGTAGTTGCCAAAGTTCATACTTACATAAAATCCCCTATACTAGGGTTGAAGGGAGAAGATCTCTTCTGGTGCCTTCCCAAATTTCTACATAAGGATCTTTTAAAATGTTCCCCAAACGGATTACACAATTATGTTTGTAAAATACATGATTCAAAAAGACTAAAAAACCTCATTTTTAATAAGGTCACACAGCCCCATACATATTTTATCATATAGTGCTTCTTTCGTTTTACGAACTACACTTGATTATTTAAAAAGTAAATCATTGCTACTGACTGAAAGCCTTAAAAAACACATTAACATTAAACAGTCTATAAGCTTGGACTGGCATTCAAACAGAGGCAAAAACTCATCCTGCCTTCTAGAGGTCATGCATATGTCCCATAGATTGCTGGATGGGTAGGCACATCGTCTTATCCTTATTAGTTCTCACATGATGTTCACCAGAGAAATTAAGTGCCCTTTCCCTGCCATGAGCACTCCACAAACAATGAAGCAAGGCCCAGAGACAGCATACCAACTCAGCCAGACCTACAGCAATTCCTTCCCTGTGCTATCAGCTCTGATCCACGAGGTAAGAAACCCCGATCTATCAACAATGTTTTATTTGTGACTTACCTAAATGCAAAGTATCCATAATAAATATAATAAGGTGATATTAATATGGAATTCAACTAAGGCCCTCCAAGAAGTTGTTAACATAACAGAGCTTCATCAGTACACTTTGAAGGAAAACTCAAATTTTCAAGGTTTTTTTCATCTGTAGTAGTGGAGGATGAACAGATAATTTTTATGCTTTCTATACCTTTGAAATTCTAAGACTATGGCCCAACTGTAGGTAATTCTTAAGCTTTATGTATTATGCACTACATCCTCCTACCACAGCTCTAGTATTTACAGGCACTGAGATTGTACGAAAATTATTGAATCCCTACAAATCTGTCCCCTCATTTATAGAAATGAATAAAATAATGGTAGCAATATTTGTGAAGGTTAAATGAAATATGTCTCTTAAAATACTGAGCACTATTGTTGGTTTACCATAAATTCTTAATAAATAACAAGCGTTATTTATACAACTTGCTTTCAACTTTTCTTAACAATATCTATCACAGCTTCCCTGGCAAGCACGAGGGCCTGAGTACAATCCCTGGTTCCGCAAAACAAAATAAAACAAAAAACAGTATCTATCACATTCACAGCCAATCCATCTCCACCTTGTGTATTTGTAGAGCCCAGCACGGTGAAGACTATGGAGAAAAGCTAATGTCTCACTTAGGTAGGAACCTATCTGACAGCACTCAAGAATGCCACTGAGCACCACAGAAGTGAGATGCAGAAACACTCTTCACAATGTTCAGTGCCACCAGAGGCTGGTGTCCAGGATGCCTCTTTCAGGTTGTGACTAGCCAGCCCACTAGCCCCACCGAAGTAACACTGTAGAACTACTACTGCCCATGCTTCAGGATAGCCCTTGCCCTCCTCTGCTTTGGGTGGTGGAGGATTTAAGTCAGCAACAGTGTTTCAGTCACCTTCAATTTGGCTCATAACGACTTTGCTTAAAAACAGACTATCAGGGCAGTGGGGGTATGATTTTGACAATTAAATAACACATTCAAAACAGAAAAATGTCTGCTAACTGTATCCTTGCAAAAAGAAAGATGTTAAATGAAATGCAATAGCAAAACACATACAATGATCAGGATTTTCTCTTTCGTTACTATTATCAAATTTCAAAATTAAAAAGTCAATAGGGGTATATTATTTATTCAAGGGACACAAAACACACAGAACAATGCTCAAAGGTGTATTTTAAAACTTTCAAGCATGTTAAGGGAGCTAAAGTTATAAGATAATAAAAATACTATCACAGCCCATTAAGCAACTTGTAGTGGTGCTAAGGGATAGTGCTGTCACGCTTTGTGAGAGTGATATTCACCCAGCTCCCTAAGAGGAGATTCAATTCAACCCAGAGACCCTCAGCCTGGGAGATACAAATTTTTAACAGTGCAGAAATATATAGTGTTACCAATGCTGACCATAAATTTGAAAATTTGAGGGTGTTTAGAAGTACAGTAAACCAGGATGATCAAACTCAAAAGCTGTTTTGTGGTTCTACATTTAATCTTAAATCATCTAATTTGTCAGGTTAAAAATACAAAATTAATTAGATTAAAGGTTCTAGATTTCCATATTTTACTTTCGTATTTTGGGAAAATTAACAAATCTTCTACCAACTTGTGAAGCAACAGTGTTTTGGAAAGCATGAATTTTTAAAAATAATAAATTTGAATTATTATTCAAATTATTAGCCTTCTGACTATTCATAGGGTAATATAATTTTCATATATATAAAGCATTTGTATATGTAGGTGTTTACATATATATATTTATTTATCTGTGTATATAATCTCATACACAATTCAGCAGAAATCAAATCTAAAATTATCATTGCTGATGATTGTTATTGATTGTATTATTTTTGTTTGGTCCAATTCTGGGATTTCCAAAAGTAGTACATAACAAGTAGACAGTCATTATATGTTTTTGAACAAAAACAATAATTACTGATTGATTATCCAAATACATAAAATAGATGTATATATGTGTACAAATGCGTATGTCATTTGGGAATTTTGTTTAAAAAGTGGAAGTGAGTTTACATATGCTACATGCTAGGCTCTTCTGTACTTCATTTATACACTTTCATCACAATGATGTACAGCCAAGGCTCACAGAGAATGAGCAGTTAGAATAGCATCACAGTTTATCACACAAGAAGTAGATTTTGAAGTCTGTCACTTCTTCAAATTCAGTCTGTCTGTACTGCATTTAGATAATAACCAATCAATTAAGAATGAAAATAATGCAGCAAAATAGTATAATTATTGAGCATCTCAAAGAACCTCAGTCTAGAGGACATGACAAAGAATAGGTGCCTGCCATCACCAAAGACATCTGATGGGTATAAACAGGAACCTTGTAAGCTAGGAGGCTGGAACAGGACATATATAGGATCTTGACATTTAATCCTCATAACAACCCATAAACAAAGTCCAAAGAGTAAACAAAAGAAGTTTAGGGTCGCACAACTCAGAAGTGATAGAAACAGACTCCAAGCAACTGTTTTGGCTCTTGTCATTTTAAAATACTAACAATTGGATTCATTCTTCCCTATATCAGTATTTATCATTTTGAGGGACATTGTCCAATTATATTTTTCATGGTCATGTTGAGAAAATGGTATGATGGTATGGCATCTAGTGGACAGAGGTATAAGAACAGGTCATCTACTACAGCAAATTATCACAATGTGTTAACAGTACCTGGAATGAGAAATCCTAGCCTATTCAATCAACATCCAATATCCAAAGCCTCATATATGCAACCATATATGTAGGGGAAGGATTATGTACTAGTATCTGTTCTAAGCACTGGGGATATGGTTGTAAGCAATTAATGTCACCTATCTGAAAGTTTATGTCCCAGATAAGAACAGAGACCCAACCACACAAATAAACTGAATTAACTTAGTAATGAATGTCTAGAAGAAAAAAAAACGAAATATGGCTATTTAATAGAGAAGTATACAAGTGATGGGTCTGATGTTACACCTCTATTACATAAGGTGTTCAAGAGGGCTTTTTGAATAGGGCTTTGTGCTAACACTTAATTTTGAGATAGATGGCTTTCAAGAAAGATGCTGGTAAAAATATTAACAAGAAGAGGGGACAGATGGTGCATAAGTTCCGTGGCAAGGAAGAACCCTAGGTGTTCAAGGAAGGGAAAGAAATTGGTGAGTACAGCAGATATACTGAATCAAAAAAGGGCCATTGCTCAAGATTAATCCAAGGAGTATGTAAGGCTTGCCCATTTTCATATCCCAGTAGGAAGTTCATATTGTATTTAATCTGTGTCAGTAGATCATGACTCCAGCATCTAATTACAGAAATGAAATAATGGTTTATATTCTGAAGCTCCCTTTGGCTTCATCATGTGGATTTGACAAAGAACTGGGGAAGGATGAGAAGTACAGGGTTGACGTTGGGTGACATACAATAGCAGTCCAGGCAAAAGATGAAGGTGACCTCAAGAAAACATGGAAGCTTGGGATACATAGAAACAAAATATGAAATAATATATTTGCTTTCAAATATTTTTCAATGTGAAGCACAATCACAATGAAAGGTGCATGCTGGTGAAAATCAAAACACAGACATCCTAAATGAAAATTATTCACTGAAAAATTATTTGGAAATTAAAACTGGGGATTGGCAACATTTGTAATAACAAAGTCCTTCTCAAATTCAATTTTCACAAAATTCAATTTTATTTGCTCTTGCAATAGATACGTTCAGAAAAGATTTTGCTTATTGGGAAAATCTATGTGTGGTGAAAAAGTCAATGAATAACATGGAAATTCTGTCCTTTGGTAATACGCTAAAAATCATTCTTTGAGATACTACACTTGTCTACTCTATCAACATCCATATCTATCCAAATATGCCTTTCTGTACGTATGACCTGAAATCGTTGTGCAATAACAAATAGTCAGCTTCCTAAATTTTATTTACAAATCAATTATCATGAACCCAGAGCCAGCCAAATAGCTCAGTGGATTAAAGTGCCTACAAGCAGGTGCACAGGCCAGAGGTTCAATCCTTGAGCCTGCTTTACCAGCCCTGCCCCCAGGGCACATTGAGACAGCAATGGTGGTGTGCACCTGTAATCCTAGCTCTTGGGAGGCAGTACACAGGCAGATCACTATGAGTTTGATCTAGTAGTGAGACCCTGAACACCCTGTAGACCCTTCCCTAAAAATACAAAAGCAAAAAATGAAAGAAAAAGAGCCCAGAACATATATTTTCCGAGAAACACTAATGAGCTGTAAATAATGACAAATTTATTAGCCAAGCATTAAGTCTATCTAATTTATTAAATTTATTCTAATTGTCTCTATTTTGTAATACTAAAGCTAAGAAAAATTTTCCATTGCTTCTATGGGAACACAGATGTTTTGGTTACTCTTCTCTCATTGCTGGGACAAAATAACGGACAATCTACATGAAAGAAGGAAAAGTTTATTTGGCTCACAGTTAGTGGAGGTTTCAGACCATACTCAGCTGGCTCCAAGGCACAGTGGCACAGGATAGAGGGCAGCTGTTCATGATAGAGGAAAACAGCAAAGTGCAAAGGCAGGAGTAACAGCTGCAGTCTACCATGCCTCAGAGCAAGCTTAACACTCATATCCATAATCCCCGCACTGGATCATGAATTCCAGTTTCAAATATCGAATGAGTTGAAAATATCAGATAATGAAATGTCTTTTCATGTATGTTAATTGATGTCAAGCTCTAGAAGCTTCCCCAATGACTGGATGAGGCTTTGGGGGGACAAGTAGATACAAGCCATAGCAACAAATTATAAATGCCAACTCATAATGCTTACTGTCTGAAAATGAAAATGAGGGGTTTCCCTATGCCCTGCTGTCTACTTTCATTTATGCAAGGGTTATGATTATACTAAGCTCAGTAGTAAGAGAAAGGTGAGGGAAGAAAGGCACTTCAGGGCCAGGGAGAACTGAGTAGAATAAGTGCTTCCTTGGCAAGCGCAAGGGCCTGAGTTCAGTCCCTGGTTCCACAAGGAAAGGAAAGGAAAGGAAAAGGAAAAGGAAAAGGAAAAGGAAAAGGAAAAGGAAAAGGAAAAGGAAAAGGAAAAGGAAAGGAAAGGAAAGGAAAGGAAAGGAAAGGAAAGGAAAGGAAAGGAAAGGAAAGGAAGGCACTTCAAAGGAAGACGAAGCACCGAATCAACGTACCACTTAGAACCATCTACATTCAATCATTGAGGAAGTACTTGGATAGAAGTTGGAGAAGCAGTTGTCTAGGACCCCATTCCTCTTGTTGCACAGTGGAAAGACTTACCACCTATCACACTGATAGAAGAAGCAGACTGTATAGGGAAAAAATGGATGAAAAATGTGTAGGGTTCCAGTGACAAGAACAAATACGAATATCCTAAAGAGAGGTTGAGACACAGGAAAGCATAAGAGTCATGAATTTAAAACATGATATTTAGCCTTTGATGCAGTGTACAGCTTCACTCTTCACAGAGGCAATAGAGTCCAGTTTCAAATATGGAATGAGTTGAAAATATCAGATAATGAAATGTCTTTTCATGTATGTTAATTGATGTCAATATCCATTTTTATTCCTTTTCATAAATTATGCCCTAGAGTAATAGGAAAATTTTCAGAGACTAATGAAAGAAGGAATTACATTAAAAGCCAACTTTTTTTTTTTTAATAGGGGAAAAATAGAGATCCAGGGTGATAAAGCGATATGACTGTTGCAAACTGAAGTAGAATGAGAGACAGCAGCCTGGCTGGTTCCTTTAGACCACTACCAACACCATCACCTTTGCTATCAGAAGGAGGACAACCAAACACAACACATCTGGGAGTGGACATCATATGTAGACCATGAAGATGTAGGACTAGGCAAAAACTCACAAATGAAATTTCCAAACATAAATATTATTTATTGGTATAAATAATCATACATGACATACATCATCTTTCTGTAGTGACCATATAATGAAGTATCTAAATAACTGAATTTTTAAGGAAATAAATGTCTTTTAAGCACCAAAACTTTTATTTATTTGTTGAAACATTTCTTTTAGATAATTTTAATTACATTCTATTGAAATGAGCATTTTTCTTTGAAGTTCTCTATGCATCATTTCCCTCTTTAGAAAAGGAGGACTTTTATAGGTTCCCTCTTCTCTATAGTATTGCCTATGTCATTCTAAGTTCCCATTAGATGATTCTTATCTTAAGTTTTTGCAAAAAAAATTGGCTAAGGCTGACAGAAGACTGGATAAGTGCCCAGGAGCTTGAGAGAAGACTGAGGTGCAATAATCACGATGGCAATTTCAGTGGCTCAGGGCATCACAGTGACTCCATTCTGAATATATCATGTTTATCTCTTTTGATCAGGTCAACAGCATTTTCAATTACATCAAAGTCTCAGCAGTTATTCAAAGCTTCAAAATGTAAACTTAAATAAGGCAGGGAAAAATAATTATGCACAATATATATAGAATTAGTTTTTCTACTTCTAGCAATATATTTCCATTTTAAATTTCCTTTTAAATATTCCCAAATACTTTTTCTTGGCACTCTCTTGATCTATAAAGTTATTTTAAAACAATGGAGCTATAAATTTCAATTTAAAGTAGTACTTGTGGACACCAGTTATCATCTAAGTTAAAAATTATCAAATGAATTTATTAGTTATGGAAATATAAGCAATCAACAAGATGCATGCGGGTATTAGGCTACAATAGGTAAAAAATCTACAGTTAAAGAAGTAATAGCCCCCAGGGCACTTATTAGGAACTAAAAGCCTATTATACAAGTTCTATAAAACAAATAAGATACATGTAATTCTGACAACACTCCCCAAAGTGATATGGGGACACATTATGTACAACCCTTGCTGATAAAATTCTGAGGTCATGTTAACCTAACCTAACTTCACCAAAAATTATTTTAGCAGCTAAAACATGGCATTATAACCTGGTAAGTCAGAAATACATCTAAGTTCCATAATGAAAAGCTACATTTTACTAGATGACACCAGGGAAATAAAATCATCCATAATGATTTATAAAGCAGAGAAAAGGACTATGCTTTTTAAAAACAACATTTCTGAGAGGTATCTTTTTGACGATAAAAATAGAATGAATATGTCCAAATAATCCATCAGCAGACAAGGTTCAGATGATCTCGGACACGCTCTTCCAAGTGTAACTATGTCCAAATCACAGCAGAGGGAGCACACTTAGGAAATTTAATAACAACAACTCTTCCCTTTCCTTGTAGTTAACAATTGGGTATCTTTTCCTATTATCAGGCTCCATCCTGCCAAAGCATTTTCTGTGTACAAGCTGACAACACCAGAGAAGTTGTCATCTTCTTTCTTTCCAACTCTTAGGACTGGTAGCCAAAGTATCTTTGTTGCTCAAATAACCCATGCCATCTGCCAGCAGTTCCTCCATCCTGAGTGCCATCTGCCAGTCTCTCTGCTTCAAGTCCATGTCATGTTGCCTGTTCACTGTTTCAAATGACTCTTTCACCAGAATGGAGAGAGAAAAAACCAATCCCTTTCTGTTTTAATCATCCTTGGTAATCATGCCAAACAATGCCCTCAGGCTCAATGGCTCTAGGAGAGGAAAAGCTCAATGGCTTAAATAAAATAGTTTCTTTTGATAGTTGCAATAAGCTTTTACACAGCTATAGAACATTAATATAATCAGTCATTAATATAACACATTTTTATAACTGTCTCCTCTTCATTTTTATAAGATATTCTTGATTACAATGAAGTATTCCTCACACAAAAAAGCAAAGGCAAAACAATCCTTATTTCAACAGCTAATCCTGATTATTTTAAAAGCAACTTCTGACAGAAATTAATAATTTAGTTGAACATTAATAATATAATGTTAACTTTATGCTGCACATCACTGTTCTTCACTCTAATCTACTTACAATTCCTGACCTTAAAGCAGAAGCAAGGGTTGCATAACAGTAGCTTAACGAGGTTAAACCTAAAGAGTTCCATTAATATCCTCACTAAGGCCACAAGGAAATTCCTGAAAGAAGGAAAGTGTCAGGATTTCAGCGGATTATACTCAAGGACTTTTCCTCCTAAATCTGTTACTACTGGGAATTTATCTTATGTCTCCATCCCTGTCTAGCCTTTAGGGAGGCCCCTTTTATTCCCAATCACTCATCAGAAATCCCAGGAAACTCAACTAGCATGAGATTTGGAAGCCTTTGCTATCTCAGGATCAAAATTAAATTAGCATTTAAGTGAATGTCAGGAATCAAGTTCACTCATAAGAAATGACAGTATTCTACTAAAATGTCAGAAAATATACATATTTTAAGCAGCAACATCTGAGATTTTCTAGTCTCTACAGATGGTAATGTTCTCCATAGGCACATTTGATCTTTATAAATGGAGGGTGCTCTTACTACATTAACCTGAACATTTCTTTTAAATTTCTTAGCTTTGTAAACCACAAAACTTGATGTTAGGACATGTGGCTATTCTCATGGGTTTCAGAAAACTGAATTTTGTACTTCTAAAATTATATAATAAAAGTTTTGAGTTTTGATTTCTCAAATTTCTATTCCCACAGGAAAAGTATAGTGTTGTTATAGTTGAATACTTATTAACTTCACTAAGTAAATTTTCATAATATTTATAGTTATTACGTTATCTATTCAAAGGTAAAAAAGAAATTCATTAAATATTAAATCTTGCTCTTTAGTGTTAAATTTTTGCCTTGAAATTTCTTTTAATTTCTTCTCTTTAAATATATACTTGCAATACATAGTAAATATTCAATTAGTGCATGCACATATTGAATCTGACCCTTTCACTTTCTCTCCCCTCCCCTCCCTGCCTGACCCTACCCCCAGATCCTCACCTGCAGTCTATCCCTCTGCCTATCGCCTTTATTAAAAAGTAAAAATAATATTTACCTAAAATTTAAGATTTTTACACTTGACCTTCAATAAAATTTGAGAGTAGAAAAAGTTCTGAAAGATTTCCCTCAAATATATAGATGAACTCGTGAATATTAGAAATGTGGCAATAATGCATGATTTTATGAAAGTTAAAAGAAATAAATAATCTGGAATACGAATTGCTTTTAAAAAATCTAATTGAGATTATAAACCAATGTGTTTAAAATTAGGTGATACACTCTGGTACTTGAAACTGAGAAACGATTTTACCATATCATGATGACTAAGGAGTTGATGTAATGCTATAAATAATTTATTTGATACAGTAAGTATTTTCTTTCTATAAATTCAAATATATATATTTACAGAATCCATGATCTACTTATAACCTGACTGACATGCTATTGTTCATTATAACAAAATGTAAAGTTATCAGTGGTTATTAA
Source organism: Ctenomys sociabilis (assembly GCA_004027165.1). NCBI lineage: Eukaryota > Metazoa > Chordata > Mammalia > Rodentia > Ctenomyidae > Ctenomys > Ctenomys sociabilis. Next base: position 41,300 of record PVKA01008330.1, read on the forward strand.
CATGGATAAATTTCACTGGAGGATAGTTTGAACAAATCAAAGTTAGCAAGTGTAAGATCATTCCTCTCTAAGGGTGTGATGAGGCCTATGTTTTCCTCAGTCTCTCTTGAATGGGAGGTCCTGATGAGGTTCAGGACTCACTACCACTACATATGTCACTAAGTTATTTGAGAAAACAGCAGAGGAAGGAAGGCACCTGGCACTGCCCTGGCCTGTCTCCTTTGAAGAGGGCCTAACACCCCACTCGGGAGGTCTCCTGCATATATTCAGAGGAAAGCACCTTCTTACCTCTGAAGACAAGGAACAAAGGAGAAACAGACCTTACTAAATCTCTCTTCATTTTACTATTAGATTATAGTCTTTTATAGGACTTCTCCACAATTGTCCATGTCTTTATCAAATTCAGCATAAAAAGTTTTCCTTGTTTTTGTATGTCTTCATATCCTTACAAATGCTCCTCCTCCATCCTGTAAAACTTACACAAAACAAATCTGCGTGGTTTTTCTCTTGCTAATCTATCTTTTATTACAGGGACCTCTACCATAAATTTAGAATGGGTAAGGAAAGAATTTTTTCTTGTGGTTTTTTTGTATAGCATCACTCCCAAAGGTATCAACACCCTGAGACAGTAACACAAGCATTCTTCAGTAATGAGAAAAAGCTATGCACTGATGAGGAGGTTTTCTCCTAAAATGCACATTCATAAATAGGTAAAGAAAGATATTCCTTGCTGAATGTTGTCAGTGGTATTAACTGAAGAACACTAAAAAAAAGATACTAAAAGTTACCAGGAGATTGAGATACAAAATTTGAATAATAATGTAAAAATACCATTTTGAGTTTTGCTGACTTTTTGCCAATGACATAATGAGTGGGAGATTCTTTTTAAATTTGAAAGGTGAAAAAAGCATCTAATTACATCACAATAGATTGGTGCATAACTGTATATCCATTTGTTTAGACCTAATATCTTAAAAATATACAAATCTTAATGATGAAAACTAGCATTCCTTTTTTTCTAATATTCACATTTTTAGGAAGGAACTATGACAATGTTGTGTATAGGAAACATTTTACCCTCTTGTGAAAGCTACTAAATGTTTATTATGTATCTCATATATGTTCCCAACAGAATATTCACTAAGTGTACTTTTTATCCTTTTAGAATCCAATTCCCCATTTTACACTCCTCCAGAATCTTTCATTGAAAACATATAGTTTTCTTTCATGATTATTGTTTTTCGTAGAGTTGTTTCCTTCTCTCCACCTTATTTCAAATAAGAATTCTTCTGTTTAAGCAGGAAAATCTTCTCTACACTTTTATTTTAACCTGTGGTCTTTCTGTGGAATACAGTCAACACTTTCCCTCACTTACTGTCTTCCTTACTGCAATGAGGATGAAATTCCTAAGTACTCACCGAACCACTTCCACACAAACATTGAAGGTGTTGGCTCCTTACTTTTTCTCCAGTTTACTTCAGTTTGCTGGTCCCTCTAAATTGCCTTCCACCTACCTTTCTCAGCCACATCTTACATCACTAGTTCCCTTGTATAATTCACTTTAGTTTTGTAAAGTTTCTTTCATTGTCTTCATGTTTTCTATCCCAGAATCTTTGCATATGGTTCTCTCTCTACTTAAATGCTCCACCTCTTGCTCTTCCATTAGTATTTTCATGTCTGAATGTGGATCTCAAGATAATATTCCATCCTTGGAAATGCTAGTTTGATTTATATTTAAATAAGACTCCTATACCTCTTTCCTATATATCCTCTTCTATTTCTGCCTTGGATTTATTACAACTTGTAATTACACATTTATTGGAGCAGTGACATACTAAATGTGTTTTGTTTATTCAACTGAACTTTTCCTTGACTGAGGCCCATGTGGCAATAACCATAAACACTGGGTTCACTAATAGCTCATCAATATCCAATACCTACATGCTTTGTACACAAAAAGTACTCAGTTAACAGAAATGAGGGGAAAAATATCACTGAATGTACCCTTAAATTGCTTTTATTTTTCTTTTCCTTGCCAAAGCTTACTTATTACTCGTTTCTTTGTAGGTTATGGTTGTCAGCATGTCCTTCAGATGCCTAAGATTTTAGACAGAAGAAGTTCCAGTACACACTCTCATTGTCAGCTTCCTGAAGTCTGGTTTATTCCACGAAATACACACAGAGCACTGAATGAAGGTCAAATGATGACTGTAGTTAGCTACACCTTGGCCTCAAAAACCTAACTTTGCCTACCATTCTGTCTAAGCTTTCATAGCTATAGCCTTCATCTGACCAGCACTAAATTTTTATTCAAAACTCAACACATCTGATATTACCCAACAGGAAGGTCTCCCTGACTTTTCTAACTTGAGAACAGATCTTTGCATTTCATTATTATGGAGTTTCACTTAATGCTAAAATCTATAACAAAAACTATAGGCATAGCCATCATCTGTAACAATCCTTCTAATAGACTTTTAAAATCACACAAAATATATTTTTCAAGCCAGACTTAATCCACAATAATGCTCAAGCCAGATTTAATCCACAATAATGCTCAACATAGTAATTGACTGGATGTCCATCCTGACAATAATTTTAAAAATCTGGTTAGAAGGAAATAGAGAACAAAATAATGTCAAAAAACAGCAATTTAGAGCCAGCTAAATAACTCAGCAGCCTAAAGCGCCTCTTTAGAAAGACTCAGGGACCGGGGTTCAATCCCTAGTGTGCTGTTGCAGCCTCGGACCCAGGGCATGCTGAGATGGCTACTCAGAGTGGGCGTGGTAGCATACCTGTAATCCCAGCACTTGGGAGGCTGAAAACAAGAGGATCATTACTTGTCTAATCTGTGTAGTGAGATCCTGAAGATCCTGTACTAACATTAAAAAATTGAATACATTAAAAAAGAATAGAAAGTTGAAAATACATTCTAGATATTTTTGCATATTTGCACATCTAATTAAATAATTCATTTAAGTCCAAGACATTACCATCCTGCCCAAATGATGAAAAACAAAGAAATGCCATTATGATTTAGGAACTGAAAGAACTTCCTTGATTTCATTATTAAAAGAACAAACCAGGTTGTGGTGGGTTCCCTATGATGATAAATCTTATCAATGAGAGCCAATACATTCCATCTCACTTAAGAAACTTTAGCTGAGTTACTAACCTTTAAGACTTCAATAAGCTGACACTTAAACTGGAATAATTAGAAGCGCTTTTGTAATATAAAACCAAGGTATTTTGGAGCATGGCATTTCTGCAAAGTTACTGCATGACCTGAACACATGAAGACTAAGACTAGAGGCATGGCACCTCAGCTTCTTGGGAAGTGTAGGAATCCCTACAAATCTGCTAGAGCGGCTTGTTGTATATGCAGATATTTTTTCAATATTTACATACCAACTTAAAAGTTTTTGGACTAATGTTTCTCACATTTCCCTAGTCTCTGGAAACAATGTACCAATTTTCTTTTTTAAACTCTATGTACACAAAATGTTTTACATTGTTATCATGTGCATTGTTATACTACAACCATCTTTTATTTTAGTTCTTGAAACTAACTTTAACATATGTGTATGAATATGCAAATGCATATAGCCTGTACATAGATAAATATACACAGTATCTTGATCAGTGGCAATGATACAAACTGAAGAGCACTGTGCCACCACTAGGATTTAAATGCACAACAGTCATCTAAAGCACAACTAAGGAAAGTCATAAAACCTGCAAAAAAGTCTTTGCCAAGAAAAACTTGTAAGAAATCAGAAAAAATAAGACAAAACCTGTTTGTTTTAAAAAGTTAGCCACTTATAAAAATATCATCATGCTATTTTACTTGTTCTCCTTAATATCACACTGTGGGCGTTGTAATGATTTTGAAAGTACATACATTGTTTTATGAAGCAAAACACCTACAAAAAAAGAGAAACACATGCAGAATCATGTGCCGAGCTCACTATGTTGGGCTAGATGATAATGGGCTTTTCACTCCAATGTGTCTACTTATAAATAACAACACAAGGCCAAGCTGTGTAATATACTTAACCTGCATAAAATATTTAACAGAAAATTCAAATACAATTTGGAAGTCCCAGAAAATGAAAATTATCCACAAATGCCAGTTTTAAGTTAATTTTATTTTGTTTGTTCTTTTTTTTTTAATTTACTTTGAGCTACCTGGGATTATTTACTTTAAGCTATTCATTTGTGTCATGCAGGCACTAATACCACTGAGCTGTATCGCAGCCCTTTACGTGAATTTTAGACTAAAACTCTAAAGTAATTTTTATATTTTGAGTCGATCTCAGTATGATGCTTATCATTCATACTGAGAAGTTAATTTAATTCTATTTTACTTTTATAGTGTTCAAATATGTTCCAAATATTTTATAGTTTTCAAAGCCCATGGGGCCATCACTGGATCACTACAGCAGTGGGTAGAGAGAGACAGGTCCTCCTAATCACATCCACCCAGAGCTGTCACACAGCAAAATCATATAGGACAGCAACCTTGAAACACATTTTTTAAAATTTTTGTTGGCTAATTTTTCTTGATGATTGACAAAATAGGGCAGAAGGGAAGTATGGATATCATCAAGATTAATATATGTAAAATAATGAGGCATACCCACAGTGTAGGGCAATTTTCTAATGACTTGGACTGTTGACATTATATTTGGGAAAGCTCACATTTTTCAAGTATTCCTGACTTCAGCAGAATTTTCACTGATCTAAGAAAAAAATTTCTACCTGAAAACTAACACAAAATTAGCAACCAATCTAGGCCTACTTACACCCTTCAGTGTAAAAGTCAGGAGACCAAGTACTTCAGCACTTTCTCTTACCTCACTAGATAGGAACAATATGATTCCTTGTACAGCACTCATAGAGCAATTTTCCAGACACTCATAATGACCAAGCTACCAATGCAAAGATATCATATACCATATGTGGAAACTGTAAAACATCATATTATGTTAGACATAAAAGATGCATTAGGTGTAGGCCTTGTTCTAGCTCACAAGGCATGAGTCAGCATTCCACCTGCACAAGTGTTATTCAGACAACACAGAAGGAAGATAACATTCAGGAGTAGCAATTGGGATTGGAAAGACCTGTAGCCCAGCACATTAAAATCAAGTGACACACTGAAGCAAATGGAACAGGCTTTAACACAGGACATGTATCAGCAACTTCTGGCTGGTTCAGGGGAACCATCTAGCACAGTACATACATCCACTTTTTATACACTTTTGCTCCAGTGCTTAGGCATGCAAGGAAATATGCCTAAGACCTACAAAGTTCACCATGGTTCACTTATCAAAAACTTACAGGCCCTAGTCACAATAAACATAGTCTCAGCTGTCCCAGAAAAAAGTGTGCTTTGTGTGAAATGCCAAAGGGTATAGTGGCTTCCATTACTTTTTCTTTTTAAACTGGGAAAATGAATTCAATAGTGAAGTAATCTTTTTACATTTATATTAGTAGGAAAAACAGAAGAAGAAAACTAACAAGACAGAGATATTATGCCCCAAAATGTCACACTGAATAGTGTTTTCAATGAAAGCAAGTGGAGACAAAACGTAAAAGAAACTCCAAGAAGCAACAGTGCAAGCACCAAGTACTGAGTTGCCAAGGGAAACGTAGAGTGTTTTGGCATGGCTGACCACCATCTAGGACCTAGACTCACAGGTCTGGCCTCAAGAAGAGTCACATATATACTGTACCTCTGGGCAACTGCATACATGCACATACCAGTGTCTGTTAATGTTTAGTTATCCAATAATTTCTGATTTATGTATTTGTTACATACTAATTCTACATCTTTCCATTTCTAGAAACCACTGTCACTTATAGAAACACTAAATAAAAATTGCCTTATCTTTTGATAAAAGAATGTATTTATTTTGCTCCTAATGTTCAATGATTAGGCCAGCTGGAAAAGTTTTTGAAAGCTAATGTAAGCATAAATCCTACCCATAAGTAAATATATAGTCTCAAGGACAGGAAAAAAAGAGCAGTGTTGGTTTTTTTTTTTTAATGTTCTAAGATTTCTCTTGTTTACAAACACTAAGTAACATGCCACTAACCTTCTGTTAAATCAAATGCCTATAAAAGCAAACTATATGGAAATAGTCTTTCAAAGATTCTTGAAATTACTGTGTGGATATACAGTGGATAACACTGTGCTAATATTTAAATTTCAGGGAGATAGCTAAGTAGTGTAAGTGCCTGCCTGGCAAGCACAAGGTCCTGTGTTTTATCCCCAGAACCACATACCATGCTGGTCCAGAACCTTAGGTGTGCCATGCTAGCCACCAAAACCAGGCATGGTGGCACATGCCTGTAATCCCAACATTGGGGAGGCCGAGGCAGGAAGATCACTACTATTCCCGACTACATAGCATGAACCTGTAACAAAAAAATTAATATATATTTTTTTAATTCCAGAAAATGTTCAGAAGTTAACTTACAAAGATGTCAGCGCTCCACTATTCCCTAAATGCAAGATGCCCTCCATATTAGTTAGAATTCTGCACCTTGAACCACACTGATTTACAAGACAAAAAGAAGGTCCATTTGAAACTAGTCATATGCCAAAATAGACAAAAGAAAAAAAAAATGTTATCATAATCCAGCATGGACAATGTACCTGAAAGTATACCTTGATTTAGTATCACTGTCTTATGCCTCTTTATGTCTTTTGGCTTGTTAGCCTGGCCACTACTCTGTATGTATGATAATTAACTTTATGAGGACTTACAAATGAATCTGGGGTAAAGAAAAGCAGGGAGAGGGTTTTAAGCAAAAGGGAAAAGAAAAGAATTGAGATCTGTGATGTACATGTACCAACTCCCTACCACCATGTATGTTATCATTATGTACTGCAAACATGTACTAATGAAATGAAAAATTGAAAAACAAAAAAAAAAGGTTTGAAAGACAATGTGCACCCAAGTCATATACTGAAACAGCAGAAGGGCGTGGTTTGGTTTTGAAGTTCTAATTACAAATATTTTGTGTTTCTAATTTTAAAGACTATACATATAGTAATTTATGAATTGGAAATAATCATAAATCTCAAGAGATTAGAAGTCTCCTGTATTCTCTGTGGGCTTCTCATTTCTCCATCAGCTTGAAAACTGACAGCACTGTAATTATTCTGTTAAAGTTAATGGACCCCAAATTTGATTCTTAAATCTCAGTGGATGTCTTTTTCCAATAGGCACAAACTTCTCTTTTTATGATATTTTCCTCCCTAAAATTATGGAACAAGAATTTTCATGAAATCAATTTATATAGTCAAACAACCTTTCAAAGAATAAAATAAAAACCATCACAAGACAAACTGAAAAACAAAGAGACTCTTAAATATGAATTTTAAATTAAAAGAACTTTAAAATGTTTTGTTTATTTATTTATTTTTATTGAACTACAAATGTCAATCAGACAGTTTCAAGACACCTTAACCATACAGATTCGATAAATTAATACATTGCAAACTGTTTTCATAGTGTTTTGGTATTGTACAAGGTGCATACATGATATTATATTTACAGATGTTATTTTAGCAGATATCTCTTATCAGTGAATTAAGAGTGTAGTTGCTTACTTATTTTTTATACCTGAATTATATCAAAAATTCAATAATTATTTTCCTAGTGGATGACAGTAGTACTAGCCAACATAATATCCTGTCCAACCACCATTAGTGCAGATCTTGCCTCTCATAGAATTATGTAGAAGCACAGTGTTATCTATCCCAACTGTACTGTCTATACACACACATCATGATTTTTTCTTTCTACACCCCTTCCTTTGTCTACACCTGTCAAAGGTGGGCACTCCATTGTCATTCAAATAACTTAGGTGCTTGAACTCGACACCACAATACAACACAGTCCAGCATTCTACAATGATAGTGAGTTATTCAAAGAAGTTGTCGACCATAGCCATTTACATCTCAGCTTAATATTATGGCCCCACGATGTATACTTCATTTTTATACTTTTATGCTGGATGGTTAAGACCTAGATAGATCAAGACTTATATACCAACACATGAACTTTATATTTCTTATGTGGTCAGTGAAGTCCTCTCAGGGTTTATCTTGTAGTCCTGTACATTATATTAAGAATGCTAAGTTCGAAGCATTTATACTGAAGTGGATGCCACTTGAACATATACTCATAAGTGAAATAAACCAGCCACACATGTGTAAATATCGTACAGTCTCCCTAGTATAACAAGCGAAAAGCAGAAATACAAAAGGAAACATACAACAAGTAAAATCAATTGAATCAGATTAGGCAAAGTGAATGGCATATGCTGCAGGATACTAATCAGCTTTTCTTCTGGATGGTTAACAACCTAAGATCACAAGTCAGAGTTGGAGAAATAGAAGAGCCACAAGGCCAGCCAACATTTTGGCCCTAGCCTTTCAAGGTCAGCGAAGACTCAGGAATAGGAGAACCTGTACTGCAACATTATGAAACTCAGGTGAGCTCCAAATTTTCTGAACAAGGAGATTATGGAGCCACAGAGGAAAGAGATTGAAGTTCTATAGTGTGCCTGGGGAGAGTCACATGAAGAGAAAACTTTCTCTCAGGCTCTCACAGAGAGCAAACTGGTCGAGCATTGGCCGTGACTCATCCACATGGATGACACAGACAAAGGTTCTATAAAATGTTTTTTTTTAATTGTTAGACCACTGACCTAGCCCACTGTTTGATGATTTTTAAAAAGTTAATGTGTGTGCTATCACACCAGGTTAAAGTTTAGTAATCATCACATTGTTCACTGACACAGGTATAAAAGATGGTACAAATCCCCAGGACCTATCAATAGTAAAGGTTTACAGTAACAATTCATAGGAGATATTCTAGAGTTTTAGAAGGTAAGGACCTTGAACCCTCAGTTTAACAGCATTAGAACCAACTACTGAATGGCAGAAATCAGCAGAGTCATTTGAATATATTGACACTGGCAATGGCAGAAAGGGCATGTAGGTATAGATGACATCCCAATTTGTAATTCAACAGCTTCAAAAGCACACAGGTTTTCTCAAACAATTCCCACAGAATTCTAAAGGACACAGCCTGAAAACAAAAGGAAAACTTTACTCTTTCTTTTTCTCTTTCTTTCTTTCATTCGTTCATTCATTCATTCAATTGTTCGTTCGTTCTTTTCTGTACAGGGTCTCACTATGCAGTTGGGACTAGTACTCATCCTCCTGTCTCAGCCTCCCCAGGACTGGGATTCTTGGTGTACGCCACAGTATGTGGTACAGGGATTGAACAGGTAGGACTTAGACCATTGACCTAGTCCACTGTTTGATGATTTTAAAAACAGTTAAGAAAGTTGAAAGGATAAAAACCTATAAACATTAGCAAATATGGCTTAAGTAAAACAGAAAAAATATTATTATTGAAATTTAAAATTGGATATGTTAAAGTACATTTTAGACAATGCTTAATAAAACAATTAGAATTAAAAAGCAATTTGAAGAAGCAGTCCAGTATGTAGTATATGGACACTCTGTGATACAATGTATAAATGCATATTTTTAAGTATCGGGAAGAACTGAGGCATACTATATAACACATATATAGGAAAGTAATTATGAAGTGGACATACTGTGTTTAAAGTTAATCACTTTAGTAAGTTTTCATGAGTTACTGTAAATTATTAAACACCAAAAAAATCTCAAGCTGGGTAAATTAAAAAGAAAGAAAAACCATCTATAGCATGGTAAAATTCCAGAGGAAAAAAAATTAAAAAGAAGATATTAAAAACAGAGAAACACAAATCATTTACGAAGGAAATATAAGTAGACTAAGGTGATATGTTGGCAGCAATCACAGAAGCCAAAAATAGAGGTATGATTTTCCTTCCATGTGCTATGATTGTCAAATTAAAACCCAGTATCTACTGCAACTAACATCTAAAGGCAGAAGTGAACTAGGCTTAATAAAGTGGGGGAAATGACCGAGACAGGAGATGAGGTGTGGTAGAGCTGCTTGGAAAGTAAGCATGACCCATTAATTAAAGATCCCAGGGCCGGGGAGATAGCTCAGTAGATTGAGAACTTGCCTGGCAAGCGCAGGGTCTTGAGTTCAACCTGCGGTACCATAAAAACAAAACAAGAAAAAAAAAAAAAAAACATAGATCCCAGAACAAGGGCAAGAACAGTTCTTCATGCCCTGCACATGGACTTGTCCTGAGAACTGAGCAAGTTTCCTACAGGATGCATAGCCCTAATGTCAGCCTGAGCAGTTGGTAATACAAAAAGGACGACCCATGTTGAGATTTGGCCAATGTGCTTCCTTATATAGAGGCCCACCTTCATATTGCGGGGTACATTTCTTTTTCTACTTTTACTTAGTTTACATTCACCCAGCAGAGCCTGTTTCTATTCATACCTCCAATAAAACTTTCCTATTGTTCATGCTTGTCTTGACCAGTTCCTTGCTTGGGACAAAATGAACCTAAAAACCACCTCCAGAAGGATAATCCTACACCTCAAAACCAGTAATATTACTATTTAAGACCTTGCTTGCTGTGTGTATTAATCTAAAATTTTTCAAAAATATAGCAAATTCACATAAAAATATAATATATAACAGTTAACATTAAACTGAAATTTTAATTGTTTCAATTTTGCATGTTGCTATATACTAATGTGCAATTAAAGTACATTTTTACACAGCTTCCAATCAAAACTCTTTAAAAACCAGTGTTTTATACCAGTTGCTGCAACTAGCCATATCACTGGAATACTAAGTAAAAAAATTACAGAAAAATAGGGCTTATAAATTTCTCTTCAGACACAAACATATCCAAATGGTATAGTATTAGGGATACAGAAATATATGATGATGGTTTATTCCTTAATCACTATGTGACTACACAGAAATGTTTATTATTAAAACTGTATTTGTATTTTATAAAGAAAACGACAACCCTGAAGTATGCCTCATATAAAATATGCAGCACATTTTTAAATAAGGGAAGGATCCCAGGGTGTAAGGCTTTCTGGTTCTCTCCTTTCTATTCATGTCAGAAAATGAGATGGAAAAGAAGGATTGTAAATGCATTTCGTGGTTCAAAAACTAAACACATTTCAGCGAGTCAGGCTCCCTTGTAGAAATACTGTGTTTCTTCATCATGACAATTCATTCATCCAAAATATAAAGGAGGAAATGGTATAAAAATATTCTTTGCATACAGAACCATAGTACTATTTTTAATTACTATATAACATTGTCAATATTCCCATCATAAAATATGTTTAAACACTGTAATGAGTTACTCAGTCCAGACTCCAAAAAATGACCTGGACTGGTGGCCTAAACAACAGAGATTGATTTTCTCAGTGTATGTGGTAGAAGTCCAATGTCATGGTTTCAGTAAAGTGAAGCTTGTCTCTCAGGCATGTAGGTGGCTGCCACCTCAATGTGTGCTCCTCTGACATCTTCTCCAACTGTATATAGGCAGAGAAAGAGATGGAGACAGTACACAAAAGGAATGCTAAATATCAGAGTCTCCTCTAAGAAGTCACTAATTCCCTCATATCAGGGCCCCACCTTTGTGATCTCATTTCTCCTGGGTTTTCTCTCATCTCTAAATAGAATCATTCTAGGGGAAAGATTATGAATGGGGAGCACAATCAATACATAACATGATCATTTTTAAAAATTTGTTACACTTTTCTTTGTGATCAACACCTAGCATTTGAATACAGGATTAAAAGACACATTTTTAATTTTTCAAGTTACTCCTTAAGTGACCTACCGGAAAAGGCTTTATCTTTTTTCCCTGCAACCACTAGTACATGAAGAAAAAGTGTTTTTTTCACAATACTGAATAGTCTCAATCCTCATCAATTTAATCATAATTAAGAAAACATATTAATTCCTATATAAATAGGGAATATAAAGATATAATCAATGTCTGTTATTCTTTCCTTCAATGGATTTATGTTTTCTTTTCTTTCTTTTATTTTTCACTATTTAAAACTTCATTTTCCTCTATACTTTTCTTCATTGTTGTCTCAGTTACTCTTCTCTTGTTGCTGGTACAAATACCCAACATCCAAAATTATTTAACTCTCAGTCAGTGGAGGTTTCACTCCATACTCAGCTGGTGACAAGGCAAAGTGGCACAGTTCATGGGGGTGGCAAAGAGTAGACAGCAGAAAGGAGTGACAGCAGCACAGGCAGCTAGCTAGCTTCTCTCTCCTCATATCCATAATCCCAGCACTGGATCATGAATCAATCAGAAACTCCAGAAGCTGCCCCATGACTGCCTGAGGCTTGGGGGATTAACCTAGACATAAACCACATAATTGGTTTTCCTTTGGATTGACATTCTAATGTTAATCCTTTGTTAAATATATTGCAGATGTCCATTTTCATCTATGTAACCTTTTAATTTTGTATAATGTCTTATCACACTCATGTTTTCAACTTTTATGTCAAACTACTGTATAGCTCCACACTTTCTGTAAGTGAAAAGGACAATAGAATCTGAAAAATATTTTTGGAGTCACTTATTATCTCTAACTACTGTTTGAAAGATAATTAATTAATTTATTTATTTGTAATTTTTAGGGAAGGGTCTACAGGGTGTTCAGGGTTTCTCACTAGTAGATCAGAGTCATAGTGATCCACCTGTTTACAGCCTCCCAAGAACTGGGATTATAGGTGCATGCCACCACGCTCAGTCTCGATGGCCATCTCAGTGCTCCCTGGGGGCAGGGTCAGCATGGCAGGCCTGGGGAATGAACTCCAATGCATTAATTTATAACTATTTCTCAGCAAGGTTCTAAGAATTGAAAAATCAGCCCTACTCTGATACTATACAAAGAACAAATTTTACCTGACACATATGTATAAACTTTATACCAGATAGCTAGCTATCAAAAACAAGCACTGTCAAAGTTTTAAGAAATTTTATTGCTATATCTCTTACATATCTAACATGATAATTTTAATATGACTAAAATTTGAAAACTAGTAAGAGCAATTCTAGTTGGTATTTTAGGATTTTTATAGTAATTCTCATTTCTAAAACTCATGTAATCATTATAAAAGATAACAAATTATACCCATTTATATCAAAGATTTGTTACATTAAAAAACTGTCCAAGATGGTGCTTTAAGTCATCACCATGTGCACCTTTACACAGACTCAGTATTTTCATCTCATACTTTAAGTCAGCATGAACATTGTATAACATGAGTGACAATTACAAATAATTCTATAGCTTTATTCTTTTGAAGATAATATCAACAACTATCAAAATGTATACAATTACATTCTCTCAAATTGACTTTCGGTTCAACACATGCTTCTATTTTCAACTCTTCACAATAGATCATTTTTAGCAAGCACTGTATGTTTTCATTTTCTATGATGTATATTCCATGAGAAGTTCTATCTTTACATATTCTTTCTTTCCTCTCAATAATCTAACCTATAAGTCTACACTGGTGGGGGACTGGAGCCACAGGCACAAGAAGAGGTTAATCTGTAATAAAATCATGTATAATATTCTTGTGGTACTTTAAAACATACTAAAAAAGAGAAATCAATAAGGTAAGCTTATTAGTATATTCTCGATAAAATGAAACTTTCAACATAGTTGCTCAAGTTCTTGTTGGAAATATCATACTTAAGATTACTTGGTGAGATAAAAATATTAACAGGTTGGGTTGTGCTTAAAAGAAAAGGCTTAAAATCCACAAAAAGTTCTATTATTTGTTTCATAAATACTTCTGGCTCCAAAACATGTAAGACACTACACAGAACTAGTTATGCAATGTAAAAGAACTCACAGCACATAGCCCTTGTTATCCAGGGGGGCTCACAGTTAAAACCACAGTGTTAGCTTTAATTATGCATATTAATTGAGGTTTATTTTTTGGTTTTGGTGCCAAGGACTGAAGCTAGTGTTTCCTGCTTGCTAGGCAAACGTTCCACCACCACTGAGCTAAATTCTCAGCCCATAAGCTTATTTTATGATGCATCTGAACAACGAGAACATTTTTCCTAATTCATAAACTTGAAATACATTTTTAAAAATAATTAATGTTAAATTTTATAGTTTTGCATCCAAATGAGTGCCTTTATTTTTATTGTCTATGATGGTACTAAAATTATTCTTTTAGATATAAATGGATGAATTACATATGAAAAGTTAAGACATTTGTGCAGAAATAATTACATAATCCCTTGAAATCAGCTGGGATAAAACAAGAGTGCAAACCCTGAGGAAGTTTTCTTTGAGAAAGTCTTGTTTATTCATTTATTTATGTATTTGGTACAGGTCCTCAATGCACAGCTTGGACTTATCGTGATCCTCCTGTTTTCAGCCTCCCCAGTGCTGGAATACAAGTGTGTGCCACTGCACTTGGTCTCAGTGGCTGACTCAACACACTCAGTGCAGCATGTGGTACCAGGAATCACACTCCTTGCCTAAGTCTGATGAGCAATCTCACGAGTCTTGAGAAAGTCTTGTTTATGATTAACAGTTTCATCCTTATTTCTTGCTAACTAGAAGTTTCTATCATCATCCACGAATTTGCTAAACCACTCAACAAAATTTAGCCCTGTTATCACCTTTGTACACAGCTTTACTTACACGGGAAGTTTTATTAAATAAATTAGTGTCACCCAATACTGGAGGCTGTTGACTTAGACTAAAATTAGGAAATCAGATGCTAGGAATGGTTGTCTATGTCTGCAATCCCAGCACTCGGGTTGAGACAGAATGGTCACTGAAAGTCCAAGGCCATTCTGTGTTACATAAGCAAGTACAAGGTCAGCCTGCACTGCATAGCAATACCTTGTCTCATATATATGTCGAGAGACAGACAATAAAAGAGCACCAGGTGTGGCTGTGTATCCCAGCACTCGGGAGGGTGATGCTTGAGGATCACCCTGAGTTTCAGGCCAGCCTGGGCTTCCTAGGACCTGCAGCTTTAGTTTCACAGGAATTTATTAGAAATGCACATTTTCAGGCCCCACCTCATAAACTTGTATCTTAATAAAGCCCTTCCAACAGGAAATTCTGACCAACCTGGAAATTAGAGAACCACAGCTGCTGTGGACTTGAGCTAAGAAAAATTCTGTGGCATCCAGTGCGCTGACCTCCTTTCCCTACTGCAGCACATTTCCTAATAACTCATCTTCCCTTCAAGGAATTCAACAGGCTTGAGAAGCAAAAGCAGCATCTGTCAGTGAACAAGCTCAGGAATAAAGTGCAGCCTGCAGTCTTCTTCATCAGATGTCAGGTTGAAAGGAAGATCTAAAATGTTTTAAAGTTACAAAATATACTGTTTCAAAATCATCTTTTGGAGGCATTTGCTAAGAAATCCCAACCAGCTGTAAAAGAAACCATTTTCTTTCTCTAGGGATTTTTTTCAAAGATACATTTAATGGAAAAATCCCTATAATTTTTCAGGCACATTTTAAGAAATTTAATTATTAGATAATTCCCCCTACATCCTTTTGCTCTGGCACAGAGCCTCTTATTCCTTATAATAACTCATTATTTTTGATGTTGTCAATATATTGCTTCTCTCTCTTTTTAAAGGTATTTACCTAATCCTCCTCATTTGGAAAAATATTAATCTTTAAGGAAATGAAAGCAACCAGGACTGCTTTAATTCTGCAGCATAGAAATTCCATAAACTCATTTTTCTTCTTCCCATAGACCCATGTGGATGTCAGCACACCTAATACTTACTAGCCCCTAGGGAGCTTTATATCATCTTATTTCAGATGCTGCAGAGATTAGAGAGGGGTTGGAAGGAACATTGCTTTGAAAAATAACTGCTATTAAGAACATACACAAACACACACATGCAGGCACACAGAAATATACACATACTCAATGTCCTGCTACAGGATCAATGCCACCATGAAAAACTAAAACAGAAAAAATTTAATACCTTCAAATGATCTTTAGTCTGACTGGGAATTTTTCAGATATTTCATTTTCTATGGAGAAGCTGACCCTAGTGGAATATTACTGACTTACATCCTTGGTTTAAACTCATCTACATTGAATTTAGTATTCTATTTCTTATGTTTCTACAATATTAAAATTTTTCTCAAATTATTTTACATTTATTTTTTTAAGTTATATTGACAATGAAAACAACAGCAACAATAAAAATTTTACTTTCATGCTGGAAGTAGTAATGCCTTCCTGAAATCCCAGCTACTGGCGAAGCTAAGGTAGAAGAATTGGGAGTTTGTGGCCAGTAACTTACTGAGATCCTGTCTCAAAATACAAAAAATGAAGACAGGAGTGACTTAGCTTAGGGGAAGAGCACTTACCTAGCATATAGAAGGCCCTGGGCTCAGCACGCAGTACTACCTCCCAAACCTCCACTTTTGCAGCAATATATTATTACAAATGTAATGTTGCCAGAAACAAAATGCAAATAACTTATTTGGGATACAATGTTGACTGTTTGAGCAACATATTCAGATCATAGTACTACCTGGACAGGTCCTGATACTAAGACACCATTTTAGAATTCTGCCTGTTGCACGTTAATTAGCACAATAGTGTCATTTTCTTGTCATCTAGATAAATATTAGAAAATTAAAAAGAAAAATAAGAACCTGGCCTTACTTATAGGTTGTCAATATATTGCTTCTCCCTGCCTGGTGGTACAGGAGACTAAGGCAGGAGGATCACAAATTCAAGGACACCTTGGGTACCAGAGAGGAAAAAAATAAATGATGCGCTGTAAGGATGATGGAGATTGCTTTATTCTTGCACATTTAGGCTTTGTTTCAGTTCTGTCAATGGGCATGCTTCATGTGGTTCTTTCCTTGGGAACATCTGAGAGCTACTACCTCCGAGTCTGCTCTGCTTTGGAGCATTCAAACACCGGAATGTTTCACACCTGCTTTCATCCAACCATTTAAGAAGCAGGCCTACCAAATACAATAGGTAAATAAGCAGCAGCAGAAAACTGTGATTTTCACATAAGAAAATCAGAACAAGCTGCTTACCCAAAAAAGTAACATCTCCCTCACAAAAAAATAAATTTAACTATTTTCCTAACTTCTCTTCTAAAAATCAGCTTTGTATATACTCAGATAAAAATGGAAAATTTGGGTGGAAAAGCAGTGAAATTTGTCAGGTATTATGAAAGGCCTGGCTCAGACTCACCCACAGCACAGACCTAAAAGACTCAGCTAGCTCATGTATACTAGCAACTATAAAATATGGACTATTTTCCTAGAACTTTCCAATAACAACATGTAACATGATGTCATTTACTGTTTTGGAAAGATACCTAGCAAGGAAAAAGCTGGGTTAAATAGGATTTCTGTTTTAGTATTTTAAGGAATCTCTATACCCATCATCATAGTGGCTGTACACCAGCAGAGCAGAAGAGTTAGTGATTTCCCTTAGCCTTGCCAGCAGTTGTCATTAATTGATTTAGTTCTTAGTGATTTTTTAACTTATGTATTTGATGCAGGATCTCACTACACCACTCAGACTCATAGTGCTCCTCCTGTTTCAGCCTGCCCAGTGCTGGGATTACAGGCATGTGCCACAACACCTAGTTTCAGTGGCCATGTTGGTGTGGAGTTGGCATGGCATGTGATATGGGAGATCAAACCTCAGTCCTTGAACTTGGCAGGCAGGTGCTTAGACAGCTGAGCTATTTTCCTCTCCCTATTATTTGATTTTTTGATGACAGCCATCTTTCTGCAGTAATGCAAAATTGAATGCTGTTTTAATTTGATTATTTTTAATAGCCATTGATGAACATTTTTTCACGCATTTATAAGTCACTTGTACTTCTGAGAAATGTGTATTCAATTCTGTTGACCACTTTACATTAAGTCTTCTGTTTTAAGTGGCTTACTTTTTTTCTGAGTTTTTTATAAATTCTAGCTACTACTTCTCCATCTGAGGAATAGCTGGAAAATTTTTTTATCCCATCTACAGCCTTATTATTGATACAGGGTGTCAACTGAGGTCTAGAAGCCTAACTGCATGATTCCGCAGTGAGCTGGGACATGCCCTAACTGCTCTAGGATGTTGTTCATCGTGTTAAGCGAAAAGTTTAAAAGTTTAACTAAGTGATTCAACAGAGGGCCAGGATCCTTACTGTATAAATATCCTCAGCCTGTTCAAGATGAGGGCACAAAGATCTTGTGAGTGGTAACCCCCACCCCAGTGGGGAGCCTGCTTACAATACGAGGGAGGAAAAGAGGCCTGTCCACCTTTTGCTCTTGCTGCTTTTGCTATCCATAGTCATCTTAGACTTGCCTCTGTGCCATGCCATGCTGCCTTGGAGCCAGCTGGTTACAGACTGAACCCTCACAAACTGTAGGCTAAATAAACCTTTCCTTCCCTTTATGGGCATCTCAGCAACAACAACAACAACAATATCCAAGATAGGCAGGTTATCTCTTCACTCTGTCGAAGTGATAAGCAGAGCTTTTAATTTGATATAATGTCATTAAGTTCTTTCTTGGTATTATATCTTGTGCAATTGAGCTCTGTTCAGAAAGTCCTTATCTACATCTATTCATAGCCATGTTAATAGCTAAATCTCAGAAGTGGCCTATATGTTCAACAACTGATAAATGAATATAGAATATGTGCCATTTATATACAATGCCATGAGGAATTATAAACCTGTAGGAAAATAGATTCATTTTAATACCATAATATTAAGTGAAGCAGACACACAAGCCCATATGGTGTGGTTGCTCTTATAAGAGAAAAACAAAATATAAATAAATATCAAAGTACTAGATACAAGGAAATAGGGAGACATATTTTTGCACACAGAAGAGGACCAAGGTCATGAGAAGGGGGAAGAGAAAAGAAAGGGGATAAATACAGAATTGAGATGAGCTATGTACCTGCACCCACTCTCTTGGATAATTAGGTATGCAAATATGTACTAATAAAAGAAAAAATCAAAAAAAGGAGCTTGCAATAGTAGAGACATTATTTGGAGAACATGAAGAAATAATGTTTAATAGTTGTTTCAATGTAGAAAAGAAAAAGAAGGAGTGAGAAGACATCTCCGTGGTCTAAGCACCTGCCTGGCAAGCACACAGACCCATACTCCATCCCATTACCACCTGCTATACCAAAGACATGCTGTGCCAGCCACTGAAACCGGGCATGGTGGTGTATGCTTGTAATCCTAGCTCAGAGGAGGCTGAGACAGGAGAATCACTATGAGTCTGAGCTGTGTAGCAAGATCCTATAAATAAATAAATAAATAAATAAATAAATAAATAAATAAATAAATAAATAAATCTGTTCTCTGATTGAGATGGAGTACATTCAAGAAGTAACCAGAAAGCTCAGGACAAATCAAACATAAACATTTATTTTACTTTTTTTATGTATTTAGTGCAGTCTCACTACACAAATCAAACTTGTAGTGATCCTTCCTGTTTTTCAGCCTCTCAAGCTCTGAGATTACAGGTGCATGCCACTACGCCCAGTCTCATTCACCTTCACAGTGTGCCCTAGGTCTGGGGCTAGCACAGCAGGCCAGGATTGAAACCCCTGCTCCTGCATCTGCTTAAGCAGGCACTTTATCACCACTGAGCTATCTGGTCAGCCTAAGATAAATATTTCTTGAGGCAAAATGGAGAATCTAAAATCAGTGAAGAAGTTTGATTTGGGGATAGCACATCCAATACTTTGGTGTCCCCCTAAAAGTACAATGCTAGAAGTAAACATAATTTTATTATTTCAACAAAATGCTATAACAAAAGGTGTAAGTGATCTGGTGACATGTACCTGTCTAACAGAAGGGACTAACTGACCCTGGGAAATTCTGCCATCTATAAAACACAGACTGAGTGCTTTGCAAAGACAGGACCTCAGTAAAAGGAGTTACCACTACTATAATATCCCCAAATACTAACTTTACTAAGGATTATGGCAACATATCCCTTACAATGAAAGACCAAGTAGAGCCTAAGACAGAAAAGTATACTGCTCTATGTCAAGCAAACTGAGCTGCAGCACACCTTAGAGTGTCTAATGACAAGCAGTATATAACCTCTAAACTTCACAGTTAAAATTTAATTTCTCAATCAATGATTGCCCCATGGAGGACAAAGAGACCCCAGGTATCAGGCATATTTCAATACCTCTCACTAGATTTATTTCAACAGCTCAGAGCAGCCCCTTCAACGTTGTTGATGCTCTTCTACGTGAACAATGGCTATGCACAGGCTTAGTGGCAGGCACACCAGAACACCCTACTTTCACAGGGGTAAAAAACACAGCAAAGCACAGAATGGGTAGAAAGTCCTATTCTAGTGCAGAGCTGCCATGCTACCCAGGGAATGGTCTTCTCTATTAGCAGCAACAGCAGTCCACAATAGGCAGGGCCTTGTTTGGAACTCAAAGAGGGATGGATGCTCCCATTTACAAAACTGTTTATCCATGCTCAGCATGCTCAGGCCCTCTCTGAGAAAGACCATTTTAATGAGAAAAAAATGCAGATAATTAAAATTCTTAGAATTTTTTTTGGAGACCATAAATCAAGCTTAGTTATTAAAGGACAGTAAGCTAAACATATTAACCTCTAATATGATTCTGGACTTTTATTTATTTTATTTTATCTTTACAGTACCAATGATTGAACTCAGGGCCAGGCAGGTGCTTATTGTATTGGACTATCTCCCCAGCCTAAGGACTCTGGACTGTTAAAATATTAGGCATCCTGTAAAAGTAAATTTTAGCTGTTGGCTACCTAAAAAGTTGGTAGGGGGAGACTGGAATTGTAGCTCAGTTGCTGAGTTCCTGTCTATCATGTGAGGCCCTAAATTCAATCCTCCACACCACAAATCAACATAAATAAGTAGGAAAAACAAAGGTTCTTATATACTAATTACAATCACTGACTCGATAGTTTCCCTATTCCCAATGCATAGTTTCCCTATGCATTGTAATAATTCAGGTGAATGCATGGCACACCAGAGGTCCAATCGCATGCCCCTGGATGTTAATTAAATACCTTGCCTTATTAGAGGACAAATGTCTCAGTTACTCTTCTTCTCTTGTTGCTGGGACAAATACCCAACATTCAAAATTAGGGAAGGAAAAGTTTATTTAGTCCATAGTTACTGGAGGTTTCAGTCCATACTCAGCTGGCTCCAAGACAGAGTGGCACATGGCAGAGAGCAACAGTAGCAGAAGCTCCAGCAAGTAACTTCTTATACATCCTCACATTGTAATGCAAATTACCTGCCCCAGGGCAGGTGTAACATCCACACCCACAACAATCAATCACAAACTCCAGAAGCTGCCCCAAGACTGCATGAGGTTTCTTGGGGGGGACAAATACACACAAACCATAACAACAAACATTTCATTGGATATTGAAATGAGAGGGATACCACTGCTAGATGGGCTTACATTCCTAAGGCCTAGTTTTTCATGTTTTTTTGTTTTATACAGTGTATGAAAAATAACTTATATAACATCTTTATCATAAATTACATGACCATGTAGAGTTTCTAAAATAAACACAACCACAAAAACTCACTTACAATATTATCTCTCAGAAATAATCTCTTTGTACTTTCTTCACGTATCTTCATACAAGCACATATGACGTATACTTACATAAACATGTAATTACCTACAGATGTATATTTTCCTTTTAATATACAATTTAAACATAATATAACAGTATATATGACAATTTTATCTACTATCTATTGTACTTAAATTACTTGTAAAATAAAATTTATATAAGGCACTATTTTTTATTAACTTGCAGTGCTATAAAGACTAATTTCTGAGATGCAAAAAATATGTACCTTTTACAAATCTAATTACAGGGACAGCCAAACAGCTCAGCAGATTAGAGCCTGCAAGCATGCACAGGGTCTAAGGCCTGCCATGCTGGCTCCAGCCCCGGGGGCATGCTGAGATGGCAATTGAGACTGGGATTGGTGGCACGCACCTGTCATTCCAGCTTTTGGCATGCTGTAAATAGGAGCATCACTACGATCTAATAGTGAGACCATGAATACCCTGTAGACCCTCCCCTAAAATACAAAAAAAAAAAAAAAAAAAAACTACAACAAATTGGTACTTAAAATTTTCCTTTATTAGTATAAAATGCAAAAATATACTCTAGGGCCCAGGGAGATAGCTCCTGTATATATATATATAAAATGCTAAAACATAAAAATAACATTATTAACCATGCCTCTCTTGGTAAATATAGCGGTACATGTATACCTGCCTCACACAAGCCCCAGATGACCTCTGATTAGTCAATGTAGGAAAACCCTAAAATACTGTGAAGAAAAAGTTTTATTCCTGTTAAAAGCTAGTTTCTGTATGTGTTGGGACATGGATTTATTTCACCTTGTTTTCCGATATGGTTTGATTATTTATAAAAGAAAATCATTTAGATTGGGGGAGGCCAGAAAATAGTGAATTTCAAAAGGGAACTTCTGTCGGATTCCTCGGATCAGGGAGTCTTCCTCTCCCATCAATCACATTGCTGTCCCAAAGTGAGCAGGGAGGAGCAGAAGAACATGGAGCTAGAATGAAGAAAGGAAGAGGAAGGAAAGCAAGCAGATAGGCATATAGAGAGAGGACAGAGCAAGGGGTGCAGACAGAGTGTCAGGGCAAAGGAAATTACTTCACCTTTCAAGGCCACACTAAAGGTCATCTCTGCACAAAAGTGCTTCACTTACATGTCAGCAAGTAGTCACTTCCATACACGATCAACTCCCCAGGGATGCTGTTTCACACTGTGTTTTAACACTTTTTGCATCAACATACACTGCTGGTGTGCAAACCTATCAAGACCAGAGGATAGGTCAAAGCACCCTCATCCCCATAACAGTGCATTAGGTAGAGCCAGCCAAATACACAAACAGTCCCAGGAAAACCTCATTTTGGTGCTGCATCTAGTTCTCCAAGAGACTTCTTGCACTTACCTTATTTGATACATGGAGGAATCCCACAGAGTATCATTTTCTACACAAAATCGTGTTCAGGAAGGTTAAGTGACTTGTCTCATGTCTAATGAACAAGGTAAGTGGTGACACCAGGACTCAAATCCAGGTGTTCTAGTTCTAAACCTAGTGCTTTTCCAACCACATCACACTGCTGCAATCAACAGGGCACTCAGAACCAGAACTAAAAACAATTACTCATCAATTCATGAAATGCAGGTGCCTTTTTAGCTAAAGGTTGACATAAAGTGATTTGATCACTTTGGTTTTAATACATCCTACTGCTGAATGTGGGAGGAGGACAGGGTAGGAGAAATAGTCTTTTTCCTGGTTTATTAGGCTCTGTCTCTCATTTTTTTCCAGAAGTAGTATATTCATCATTAAAATGCTACTTCATTGTGGAAATGCATTCCTAACCATTTTAGTATCCTGCAAATAAACATTAATAAATATATACATGCTATTCAAAATTTTCTAAGATTTTTAAGAATATCTCTATTAATGTTTCTATAATAGTCAAATGTGCCTTGTTATTTAAGAATGTTTTGTCCAGGACTATGGTAATGCCAAGTTTTGCAACATTCTAACATCAGCAGACTTTTGCTCTAATGAGTCCATCACATAAAATCGAAGAATTATTTCTGGATATTTCTAATTCTTATGCGAATGTTATTTTTTTTAATTTATTTATTTATTTTTTTTTTTTGGTACTGAGAATCAAACTCACAACGACCTCAATGGCTTGCCAGGAAACCTCCGTGCTGCCTGGCTACATCCCCGACCTAGAATCTTACTCTTAAGGCCTCCTTCCTTCATTCAAACACACACAAGTGTTTATTTATCGCGACTCCATTCTATGTCAGGCACTGGGGATGTAACAGGAAATGAAACTGATTTATCTTCTGATAAAGCAAACAGACTATTTAGAAAAACAGAGTAACAGGTAAAATAACTATAAATTAATTAAGTAAGTGAAGTTACCATGTAGGTAAAATTGGTGTTATTTATGAGTAAAG
Organism: Ctenomys sociabilis; assembly: GCA_004027165.1. NCBI lineage: Eukaryota > Metazoa > Chordata > Mammalia > Rodentia > Ctenomyidae > Ctenomys > Ctenomys sociabilis. The sequence goes on from PVKA01008330.1 coordinate 65,326, forward strand.
AGAGGCTTCATTTGGTTTGAAAAATCAAAATATAGAACAGTCTTTCATAGAGAAACAGCACTTCCTGTCAGAGCGCAGGACATGACCAGTGGAGAGAGCAGGGAACAGATGAAGAAGGTGGAGTGCCCCTGTAGAGGGAGCTTCATGGGCTGAAGGCAGGGACTGAAAGGAAGTTTTGCGGCTGGTGTATAAAAGCAGAAGATTAATTTAGAGAGGAAGTCATGGCTTGGACATGTTAAAGGCTCTGGATTTTATGTCAAGTAAACTGTAAAACACTAACAGTATTTGTGCATAGAGAGATGGACACAGTTAAATTATACCACTTTATGCAAAGCAATCTTTGCTTGGTGCTCTGGGTCTGCTGCTAACAGACAAATAATGAGAAGCAAGTCTTAATTTTCCTGGCTTTTCCCCTCAACTGTGGGAGAAGAAAGGAGGATTATCTAACATGTTTCTCAGCTATAAAATTAAACAACTTCAGCATCTACTTGAATTTTTCTAGATTAATTGATAAGTGTGGTGTCCATTTAACCAGAAATGAAATTGCTGATGATCAAGTCACAAAAGGCCATGTAATTTGCTATTTTTCACACTAAATGATGGCATAGTTAAATAACAAGCTAACCTTGAGGGTATTTCTGGTGCTATAAATCTTCTTCTGTATGTTTAATTGCCTGATTAGAACAATTCTTTCTCTTTTACTTCAGTAATAATGTCACCTTACATCTGTATAGTTCTTTCGTTTCAAAGCATATTAGCTCTTTAATGAGAGGGACCAGGTGTTAGTGTTGTTCTTATAGGGCCCATCATACTGTGTTGTTTAAGTAGAGCTGATTTTTTTTAAAGACAACTAATGACAGATACCATTGAACATGAGATATACTACACCAAGAAAAAAAAAAAAAACAAGAAAAACTGTTTCATAGAAAAATTCTATGCTTACACTGTCTGAGGTCTTGACAATGTCTCATGTTCAAGACCAGCGCTTCCTTCACAACCTACAATTCACTTTTCATGTTGCTTCATCTTCGCACATCTGTCTAGTCATACACAGCTACTCTGACATGAAATTTGGCACTCCTGTGCTTTTATTCTGTTCTGCTTTCAGCACAGCTTGTCTCCAGTCTTTCCCCTACTAAATCCCATTCCCTGTACTGTGAATCCAGTACAGAATGGCCAAGTGTGCATCTAGGATGATTCTACATCCCTTATGTTTCCAACTTAGAAAAATGACTTAATTCTTGTTAATATAGAAATATCAACTGCTAAAGACTTAATTTTAAACATAAACCCCAGAATATACACTGACATATTTTAAGGATATACTGAAGAAAAAACTAGGAAGAAAAAAAAACAGAAAATACCCAAATAATTACTTTTCTGATCTTTCAGATTGAACCAAGGCCCATCATTCTACATATAGCTTCAGCTTTTTGTTGTTGTTGTTTTTCTTTTCTTACAGTGTTTTTCTTTTTTACTGAGACAAGATCTTGCTAAGTCTAAACTTGTGATCCTCCTGCCTTAGCCTTCTAGAGTGCTGGGATCACAAGCCCAAAACACCAGGCCTTGCTTGGTGTTTCTGTATTTTTATTTTTTAAAGAGAATACAAAATAGTAATAAAAAAATAGAAATGATAGAGGATTTCTCTAAACAAAAATCATGCATTCAACAGTATCTGTCATATTGTATAGTGTTGTCTTAAGAGAAGTAAGATGATGTTAGGACACTCAGCTTTGACTCTCCAAGCAAACAGGTGGTATATGCATATACTCCCAAGTTCATCCATGTACCGAATGACACAAACCTCATCCAATTCAGTTTATTTATATTAGGAACTAATTCTAGAAACTTCTTTCATAAACCCCATACATTCCTGTTGAGTGGATTATTTCTCTTCGAAATAGGAAGATCCCATTGATGCAAAGTGAGAACCACAAAATGAGCTACTAACCAGGAGAGTTTTTATCTGAAAGAGAATTCATTCTTTAATTCTAAATGTATACAAAAAAGAAAGTTCACTACACAGGTTTTGGAATTAGAATAAAACCTGTTTCTCTCTAGTTGTAGTAAAATTCTGTTCTTGTGTATCTTTGGAATATTACCATCTTTGATTTTTTTCTATGTACCTAATGTTCACATTTCTGTTGAGTGAGGCTTAAATAAGAGCAGTTTTCTTTCTAAACTAAGTTAAACGATGAAATATCTTTTTAGTAGCTCCTAGTTAAGACATGCACATTAAATTTCTGCAGATTTTTATGTAAATGTCATTTTCAGATGCAATAAGAAATTATACTTTTTTAACTATATAGAATGGCTACCTTGCATTACCTTTCAAGTACCTTTGACCTATACAACACAGCTAAAAGGATAAAGCTATGTTTGCTTTTAAAATGCAACTCTTTCTAATTTTTGTATTTATAGCAAAGTTCAAGTAAAAATTTAACATTCTAGAAAACAAAGTTACAGAGCTAAGTTTCTGAAGGAATTCAAACAGATTTTAGCTGCCTTTATAATTACAGCCTAAGTATAAGTATTTAATTTGTTCAGTTGTTTAAATAATAAAACAGAAATCATGTTAAAGTATTATAGAAATATTTCAGCAAAGATAGCTAGTAATAATGTTCATTTTCTCTCAAAATCTCAATTAGGAAAAACACTTCACATGTTTTTGAGACTTAAAGAGACAGCAGTCTTTTTGACTGAGTTCACTAAATTTGCTTGAGCTAAGTTTTCTCTTCTCTAGCTAAGAAAGATGAGAGGCATCCATACTCTCCTGTGTCCTAGACACTGTGACAGAGAACTCTTCCCATTTGGACAGAACCATAATAAAAATACAGGCCTCATGTGCCATTTTACAGACTGTGTTTCATCTACTCCTTCCCTTGGAAGGAAATAAGCTTGATCTATGCAGTCTGACTCTTCAAATAACAACCTCCATGTTCAAATCTCAACCCATTAAAAGTTTCTTTGAGAATACATATGCAAGACTACAGGTAGTATTGCTTCTCACTACATTCATTTACCTCCAGTCTATCACCCTCCAATTTGGGGTCATATAAAGGGAATATAAAAAGAAAGACTTCATGTTGATATGATTAAGAGAACAAATAATGGTAGTTTTTAAGCATCACTGAACAATTCCAACAATCCAATACTGAAAATTATTATTCAGGTGCCCATAGTAGACCTTTACCTGGGATTACATCTAGAAGAGCAAGTGGAAGGAGATATTATAAGTACAGTTTATCCTATAACCTTTATCACAGGACATTTATTTACTAATATCTTACAAACAAGTTTCTTGAAAAGAAAATATTGGTGAAATAAAAAATAATAGCATTCAGTTCCCCTAAAATGTAGGGAAACAAAATTCCAGGTTTGAACTCTAAAGAGCCAAATCTATATGCAATTCAGAGGCACAGTGCCAGCCTACGAAGTACAAGGTCATGAGTTCGATTCTCAGTACAAAAAAAAAGGGCCAAACTAGAATCCCAGTCATGCCTTTAAGAAAAAAAGCTGATTAATGTTTCAATGCCTGTCTTCTAATCTTAAAATGAAGATATTATTTTACATAAACATGAAATAAGAGAATAAAAATAAGTTTCTAGCTCATAATTGTCCTTCAGAAAATGTTGACTATGAACTTATAGAAAAGATTCTTTTTTATTTAGTACAGAGTCTACAGGGTCTCATTACAAAGATTGGACTAGTAGTGATTCTCCTGTTTTCAGCTTCCCCAGCACTTGGATTACAGGCCCATGCCACCATGCCCAGCATGGCAGGATGGGAACGAACTCCCAGCCCCTGCCTCTGCCTAAGCAGGTGCTTTAATCTGCTGAGCTATCTAGCTGGCCCTTTAAAAAGATTTTTTAATAGGTTATGCCTGTTTTTAACATTCCTTACATTGATGCTCTAACATACAACTCAATTCTCACCATTTTCTGTGATTCATTAAATAATGGAGAAAAAGATAAATTACAACAATGTACTCACAGTTACATTTCAGGATAAATTAGACAACACTTTATCTTATAGGTGATGGTCAAATCTCAATAAGATAATTACATGATTTCAGGCTTTATATCACCAGCAGAATTAGGAAGAAAAAATCATGATGTGTGTGTATAGACAGTACAGTTGGGATAGATAACGCTGTGCTTCTACATAATTCTATGAGAGGCAAGATCTGCACTAATGGTGGTTGGACAGTATATTATGTCGGCTTCTAGTACTACAGTCATCCACGAGGTAAATAATTATTGAATTTTTGATATAATTCAGGCATAAAAAAATAAGATAATTTAATTCACTGATAAGAGATATCTGCTAAAATAATATCTGTAAATATAATATCATGTATGTACCTTGTACAATACCAAAACATTATGAAAACAGTTTGCAATGTATTAATTCATTGAATCTGTATGGTTAAGGTGTCTTGAAACTGTCTGATTGACATTTGTATTTCAATAAAATAAAAATAAATTTTAAATAAATAAATAAACAGAATTTGGAAAGAAAAGACAACTTTCTCTTGGAGAAGCCAGGGAATGCTTCCTCCAGAGGACTGGTGTAATAGGCTCCCTACCAAAGGCTGAAAAGAGTTTCTGCTGACTTGTAAGTTTAGGTTGAAGCTTTATATCACACAATAAGGATTTTTAATTTGATACTGCAAGCAACAGAAAGCCACAACATTTGGACAAAGGAAAGTAACAAATATTTATTTCACCAGAGTTAATTTGGACACAGTGTATAAAACACATTTATTGGAAAAGAAGGAAGAAAGATTAGTGATAAAAATTTTAGGGATTGAAATAAACAGATAAAAAAAAAAAAAAGCAGGAGGTAAGATATCCCAGAGATAAAGCAGGAAAAGGAGATTACTAAATGGAAATAGCTTCTCATTTAGCCAACAGCACAGAAGTGGACAGGATAGCATGTGATGCTAATAGGCAGAGACATAAGTGAAGGTCTGAGACACAAACAATTCCCTGGGCTACAGTATAAAAACTAGCTCACACTCTAGTTGTGCATCAGAATTACTGGTGGAGCTTTTAAAATGTGCTCGTGCTTAGGGCTTCATCCTGGAGTTGTGATCATAGCCAGGGTTAAGAATCACAGAAGCACAGAATGAACAAAGGGTGAAAAGTAAGCCTCAGGGAACTCCAGGGGCAAAGTCAGAGAAAGAGACTGAATACAAACAAATTTTGAAGAAGTGGAAAAAAAGCCTAGGAAAATGGACTATGGCAGAATTCAAAGAGGAATGAAGTTAAAAAAAAATAATGGTGGCAAAAATAGTAATAGTTGCTACATAGTGGTCAGTGGTGAGGCATCTAAGATAATGCTTGATAGAGAGGTGCTCAATGGCTGTGGATTCATGAGCAAGTACTGAGAATTCAGCATCTTCCCTCCGGGGTTCAGACACTGCCATTTAGGGATTCTACGCCGCACTAATACTAGGTATTTCTACTGGGCTGAACTGGTCTGACAGCCTAAGCTTAGAGTTGGAACTTCCCACTTCCTGTGAATGTGATTAAAAATTGGCCTTCTGGCAGAGAATGCAATCTAACAGCTTCCCAACTGAGTAACCCATTCATTCATTCAGTGTACCATCTAGCGATATTTATGCACACATTCATTTTTCTTTTATTTACTCCAGGGAAGATAGCACTTCAGAACAATCTTGAAGCCACATGATTTGAATTAATCTGCATATAATTTTAATCTATTTGAAAACTGTAGTAAAGCACATTTAACATGTATTTTTTTAAGTACTTAGAATTCATTTTGACAGATTTTTAAGCAAAAATGTATTTTTATTATGACCCTGTATCTATCGCTGTTCTCCAACAAGTTATAACTTCACTGGAATTTAGTTTGTTATAATAAAAGTGTCAGGCTAATGGGTATTTTCTAAATTATCACATTAATGTTCTCAATGCAAATTTTAGCTTTGAAGTCATTCATTAACAAAAGAGAAGGCCAGATCCCTCTAACTAAGCATGAACTATCTTCCTACTTCTATAACTGTCACTGCCATTTTAACAAAAGCTTTAAAGGAAACCAATGTAATTAATATTTTCATGTAATACATGAACAGTCTTCACCTCTGTCACTGCCTTACTTCCTCAATATAAAGCATTAGTTATATATTGCAATTTCATGCATTTGTACCACAAAATTAGTAGATAGAGTGTTTCTAATGCTGGATTTCTAACATGACTTCAAGAAAAAATATTTTAACAATTTCTAATATGGATCATTATATCATCAAATGTAATAACCATTATATTTAAAAAATTTATTTCTTAAGCAAAAATAAAACACAAAGGATCAACCACTTGAAGAGTCAGTGAGCCTGACATCATAGGACAAAACCAAATAATTTCAGGCGAACAAAAGAAAAAAATCATCTTAACTTCTATATATACTTTCACACATACAGAGAAAAAGGTTGAAAAATTTAAATACAACCTATCTATAAAAGGGAAAAATGATTACTATCAATATTTTAACAAATATTTTTAAAAGAACACAGTTACAAAATTCTTTAACACTTTACAGAGAGGTAACAATGAATGTTTGAATATCTTCTACATATAAAATATTGTGGTACTCCCTATATATGTAAAAATAATACTGAATTTTTACCCTAAAGAGCTCACAAGCCAATAAATTATACACCAGTGAATGGAATTAAAGCCCACTTTATTCCAAATTGGTACTTCACAATCTCTGCCTCCCTGAAGTGCAAGAACTGTGGCTGTAGTGAGAAGGAAAATGAACAGTGGCTGAAGCAAGAAATGTTCAGAAATCAGCGATTTACACTGACTATTAAGTCCTAGGAAGCCTCCATGGCATGCAGTGCTGGTTACAGACAGAGAGCTTCTGGCAGTCTTCACCAGAGGCCTAATTTGGTATAGCAAAGGTGAGAGGTCATCTCCTTTTGCCCCAATCATATATAATACCCTTTAAGGATATAGTTAGATAGATACAAAATCTAATTTAGAGGCTCCACTTCTTCCTCTCTCACCAAAATTAAATTGCTCCTTTGACTTATGATGCCAGGAATTTCTTCAGAAATGGCAATAAAATTGAAAGTGGAGTCACTCTGGGGACACATGCAGTGGATTGAGTTTTAAAGGTCAATGCTATAGTTTTGCCATACAGCCAATGTCCACATAAGGTTCACAAGTGATAAAAGGGAATCTATCAACAAAACACAGCCAAGTACGGAGGGTAGGAATGAAGATGGCAAATTCAGTGAGAAACTGTTAGGAAATTATATGAGAGTGTGGAATTTAGAGTTTCTCCTATTCGGTAACACCAGATTCTTGCATGAGAATTAATTTCCTCTGCTTGGTACTCACCAGAAATACTGCTGCCATTCATGTGATGAAAGAGCTGGCAAAGTTGTCACCTGGTTAGCGTAAAGATTCACAAAGCCTCTATGAATAAAGTCAGCTGCCACAAATCTACAACCTTAAAGCCTACATATGCATAACCTGTAACCCTACCAGCATGGCTCTTGTCTGCCTCAGTCTAGAGTTTGTGAACCAACTGCTGCAAGGCATGCCACACTGTTATTTTTGTTTACTTCTCACATCCACACTGCTTCCTCTGGAGAGTCACTTTTCTCCTGCTGGAGATTTGGAAACCCCCTAAAGGACTCTGCAAACCAGTGATGGTGAACATAAGGAACATGTGCCACAGGGTTCTGTTTGCATCAGTGAAAGCTCTAAGAGGTTCACCATGACTTCTGTAGACCATTGCTACTCAGTGGACCAAGTTCCTTCATACAGTTAATATAGAAGCCTACAGAAATCCATCTGCTTTCATGATTGATATACAACTAACTCTATAAAGATATAACAGCAGAATCACTTAACAAGAAAACTCAGCTTTATCAGCTTTGTGGCAATGATACCAGCACCACTGGAACTTGGACCAGGAATGTTTGCTTCTTTTCTTGGCATTCTCAAGTCAGTGTTAAGCAGTGAAAACCAAATATGCTACCCAAACCAACTGCATTAGATGCCTTGGCCTGCCTACCCCTACATCACGCCTACCACCACCAATCAGCACACTGGATGTTTTTCCACGAGCACATCTTTACTTCCCACTCCCTTGCCTCCTCCTTTGAGTCTCTACC
>PVKA01008331.1:0-30195 GCA_004027165.1 Ctenomys sociabilis
TGAAGGGAAGCAGACTCATCACTCCTAACCCTCATCCTCTCACCACAAACTCATGAGAAGGGTCCTGTGGCCATCGCCATATTTTATGCAAAGAAATCAAAGGCCAGGAGTGACGGCACCAAAGCCGTGGGATGTGCTCTGAGCCATTCTGAGCTGTGGGGGGGTCATTGTGTATCTTTTCTCCTGTGAAGGGCTCACATCTGTGTGTAGAAGTTTTCTAAAGAAATTATAATGGAATACCTTCATGACATTATGCTAATTAATGCACTAACAATTTACATCTGTAATTATGGGACTGTAATGAGTGACACAGAAAAGGGAGGGTAGAGATACTCTTTCCTGTCAAAGTGACATAGCCATTTCCAAGAATAAAATAGCTCACCAGCAGGTACTGATACCCGAAGGGACCCATATCTCAATACCTTCAAGGCCCAAGGATTTCAGTGATTAAATATTCTAAAGGTGTAAGCCAATAAAGACAGGGCAGTGGGCCAACCAACTCAAATCTGTCCCCTCTTCATTATACAGCAAAACTGGACTGACAGAAATTTAAAGCTGAAGCATGCGGTGGCTTACTCCCATCATTCCAGCATTCCAGAGGCTGAGACAGAAGAAGCATTTGAATTCAGAGATAAACAGTGTGCAACAACGAAAAATGAAAACAGAACCATGCGACCAAGTGTGATACAGGTCTCTAGTTATCTAGACAATGCATTTTTTATTATCTTTTTAATTTCTTAGAAATAAATACACTCATTTAAAAACTTTTAAAAAAAACTGTTGAAGAACAAGCCCATCCCCAGGGTTAAGGGCAGATGTCAGGTGTTAGTCCAAGCAGAGATTTGCAGTGATCCTGACCCTAGGGAATAACCTGGAGCTGACAGGGTCCAAATATGCTATTGCGGCACTGAAGTTATTTTGAGCAGAAGGCATTTGAGTTCCTGAAATCTCTTACCTGCCTACACACAGGGTCTCCTGAGGGAAATAAAACTCAATTGTCACAAGTGCCTTCCCTAGGAGCTACCTGGCAAGAATGACTCTTCACTCAAGAGGAAAGCCAGGGCCACACCAAGATATACACTGGCACAAAACTATCACGTCTCCAATCTAGTCACCTCAGGATCCATTTATCTGTTCAAGAAAGTATTTGCTTTCCTAAGTGCTTCTCTCCTTTCCCTGCCATGTCCCCTATTAGAATGGTACAGTAAGCCCCAAATTCTAGAAACCATCTCTTTGGGCCACATTTTCCTGTACTCTCCTTTAACTGTACAATTAAATTTGTCCCTTCTCTTGCTAATCTTTGTTCAATTTGCAGGAGCCTAATTGCTGAGCCTCAAAGGGTGGAGGGAAAGTTTCCTTCTCAGTGTAACCTTGGCTAATATTCATTCTCACTGTCTGTAGAAGTTATCAGTCCATAGCCACGCTCTGTCAATCAGCTTTCGTGACCATCAGAGTGATGTGGGTGACCGATGCCACCTATACAGGAAAAATGGAAGAATTTGTCCTTGTAAGGGTTACTCTGCGTGTCCTATCCCAGGTGTCTGTCACCCAGGGTTCTGGAGCTCAGCAGTGACAACTTCCCTCCTGGGTGAACTGCATTAAAGTGTGGGTTGGGGTTCCTAGTGGAATGACATCAACTGCCATGTGGTCCCCCACCCCCCGCCCCTGGCCCCGACACTTCTCTTCCTGTCTCCAGTCCAGGCTTTGGGCTTTGAAGAGAGTAGAAACAGCAATTCACACTGATGCCAATAATTTGATGCTGAGACTGAAATTAACTCCAGAAGGAATCAGATGGTGAGTAGTAGGGGCTACTTTGCATTGCTTGCTTTCCTTTCTGGGGTGTTTTGTACTGGCGAGTGCATTCTCTGGTTGTCATTGCAGAGCAGCCTCCAGAGACAGCAAACCAAGCAGACAGGGGCATTCGGTTACTCCACAAATGTTTTAAATATATTAATGTTTAGCTAAGAGTACAGCCCTGGATCATGGCTAGGCCTTCAATTTTGCCAAGTACTGTGCTGTCCTTTAAAGCTAGTTAGCAGAAGTGTCATATTATCACCTCTGAGAGGGACTGTGACATCTATATCTAGCTATTCTTGGCTGCTTTTTCTTTACAGTGTGCTGGGATCAAATCCGAGGCCTCCCAAATGCTAAGCCCTCTACCACTGAGCTACATCCTCAAGCCTTTCAGCTCCTTTTTAATTTGTATTTTCCTATTGCCCTATTTAGCTAGGGAAAATAATAATGGCACAAGGAAAAATCTCCCTGTCTTATTCAATTTCTCCTCTCATCCTAATCCTTAAGGGAGCGAATAAATTTTGCAAGGAACATAAGCTATGTTTTGTATTCTGCAAGTCTAAAGGACCAGACTGATGATTTCTGTCTCTTTGAGACTTGGGGAAGGGGGAGCTAAATAAATAAAACTGCACAGCTAAAAATTGTGTACGCAGATAATGACTATCAATTAGTTCACAGATAAATGACTTGATAATGAAGATACAAATGCGTTCATCTGGGTTCTTTAGAGTTTTGCTTTAAGACTATAGAGTCAAAAGATAAATATTACCTTTGATTTCCCAAAGAAAGGAACCTATACATAAACTAATTGGACTACCACTTGATTTGTATGTCAGATACATAAGTACTTAGAGACTAGTGTTTGTTTCAGCTGTTCTCAGGTATATGATTAATGACTTCGCAGTGCTTGCTTCCATTTTTATGCCAGCTGTTCTTGTGTGAAACAAACTGAGATTTTCTCAAGATGGAGCCTGACTCTAGAGCTTGGGCATGCCACCTCTGAGCTACGCCTGCTCCCTCAAATCTCTTGTGCTAAAGGGGTGGCTGCCTGTGGAACTGCAGGGAGATGGTGAAAACTTCAGGGATGTAGAGGAAGAAGGTTAGGTCCCTGGGGCCTTGCTCTCAGTGGAAATGAAAAATGAACGTGCCCAGCCTTCGCTCTCAGCTTTTTGCTTTCCTGCCTCCAGTGAGGTAAGCAGCTTAACTCTTCCCAGAAACAAACCTACTGATGATGTGGAAAGGCAGGGAGCAGCCTTACAAGGTGTCAGTTGGTGGAAAGATCTTAGCCAGGATGGAGCTTTGGGCACCATTTGCAAATTATGAAGAGCCCAACTCCCTCAACTCCATAAACAGTGTTTTAAAAGGTAAATGTGCAAAGACAGCCATTCAAATCACAGACAAGCTCCCCTGAGGTGGGACAGAAGAAAAGAAACATAGAAGAGAGAAAAGACAATCATAGCTAAAAGTTGTACTTTTAAGAAGACTTCTCCATCTGGGAGCCCATGGAAGTTACCCAAGGTGATGCGCATCAGCATGCCTTTTGTTCAGTTTGGGCTCCTTCTCTGCGGGATCCAATATAACCAAAATTCTTCAGGAATACCAAAAGTACATCAATTAGCTTAATTGAGAAAGACACCTGGTATAAGAGAAAGGAACAAGTTGAGTGAACACCAAGAATATATAAATTACCTGTTTTTTTAGATGACCTACACCTGTAGAATGGGCCGGATTTCCTTGGGCTTCCCATCCCTTTAAGAAACATGGAAGTATTCCCAGCACCAAATTGCAGTGTGCCCCATTTTTTGAGCATCTGCACTTAACCATGGGGTGTGCCCTAAATCTCTAATAATGCCTTTCCTTACTGAAATGTCCCCAAAATTCCTTTTCCACAGTAGAAGTCAACAAATCCACTACTAAAGGACAGTCTAGGTTCCTTATTGCAGCTTTAGGAAAAGCGAGACTCAGCCCAGTGATGCCAGCACCGTGCAGCAAAACTCAGGCACAAAACCCTAAGATCTGCCTAGCCCTGTGTCTCAGACCTGCATGTGCAACACATCATGTTGTCTCCCTTGAGTAAGAAACTGAAAGAGTAAACAAAGTCGAAAAAGTACAAAAATATACAATAGATATTGTGAAAGGGAAAGGAACTTCTAAAAAGGAAAGAACAATTGGGATGAGGGAAAGGAGGAAAGAAAGAAAGAAGGGTAATATATATATATATATATATATATATATATATATATATATATATACACACACACACACATACATACATATAATTGTATTGCTAATTTCTAGTGGTTTATTAAAAGGAACAGTTAACCTTTAATTTAAACAATTTTTGACCAATTTTACATCTGGTAATCTAAACAACAATTTCGAAGATAATATTATCCAATATAACAACCATTGTTGATTTCCTATCATTTTGTTTTGAAATTCTGTATTGCTTTTAATATTTTCAAATTTTGTATTCTATTTTAGAAGAAACTAAAGCTATGTCCTTTCTTTGTTTTCAGAGTCATAGTTGAACTCAGGGCAAATGCTCTACCATTAACCATCTTTTGAAAATAAATTTTTTGGCAGTGCTCGAGTTGAACCTAAGACCTTGCCCACACTATGCAAACACGGGGCCCTAAGCCCCCCTCCCCCCGCTGCCGGCCCCAGAGCCTTTCTTAATGAAGCAGCTTTGCCCGAGTTCCTAGGGTTCCCTGCGAGTAGGCCATATGCTAAAGGCTGAGGAATGAACGCATGTGCAGTGGGCCTCATTTTAGACGTAGGCTTGCGGACTCCAGAGGCGTCCTCCTTTCACATCCTGTGGCACAGGAGCAGGAGAAGTTGTGAGGTCACCTCTGTGTTGAAAATCCAATGGAAATGGAAGTCATTCCGTTTACCACAGAGCTCCTTCCAAAAGTATCTAAACGAAATGAGGCAGTTAAAATCCTGCTGTCGTTTTTAAATCAGTTGGACGAAAAGACAAAAAATACTCAAAAAAGTGTTGAGGTATCCCTGGTCTAGTAATGGACAGTAAGTTCAGGCCAGATCTGAACCTGCTCCACATCTCATTTAAAGAGACCAGAGCATAAGAGAGTTGCAAATGCTTACTATTGTTATTAAGAAAAATAAAAGTAGGGCTACAGTTTATATGACACCAAGGTCAGTTGCCCACAAAAACCAAGCAACAAATGTTCAAGTCACCCGGATTTCCCCCAAACACTCACCCAGAGACAGATATGTTGAGGACCACCAGGACAGGAAGAGGACCTTGCATTAGGTTAGAGGGTTTAGGCCCAGCTCAGAATGCAGCATGGGTAAGGAGGGAGTCATAGCAAGGAGCATGTGGGGATCATATATGTGAATGTTTTGTATAATACATATAAATAAATATATTCTGCTTCTGTGTATTATCACAAAACACGTATAAATGCGTATCAGGGATACTGAGTATGGCAAGTTTACATACTCATGTATCAGTCATTTCTATTTTATAGATAAAAAAATCCCACAAAGTTTTGTACACTGGAAGAATGAAGACAATTTCCTGTGAGTCTCCACCCTGTTTTGCACATTTTCCTGACTATTTTTTGTCTCAGACTTTCTTTCCAACTATTAATGACCAGTCTTGAAAGGCAGAGATCATGTCTCCCTCACTACCTGCTATGAATGATTTGGATTTTTAAGGCTCAGTGCTCTCCTCCTGTAATACAATCCGCTGCATTGGCACACAACCATCTGGCCTCATACTCATTGACTGTGTGGGACTTGGGAGCAAAGAGAATCCATACAGCTTTGTTCCAGCTGCTTGCTTTGCCATGAGTAATACAGTCCCAGGCATCTCATTCTTATGTCAGCGTATAACATGGTGGCGGTACACTTGCAAGGAGTGTAAAATCATAGCTTTTTGGTTCTTGGCAGAAGTAGAGAAGACAAGAATGTTTATTTTCTTATGTAGATAAATCAACTTAGTCCTCTTCCTTATTGAAAACTAAAGCCTCCATTGGATTTCTACCAAGGAGGTTATCTTACAACTCAGAGAAACCAAGAAAGACAAAATGCTAGGTAGGGCCTCCCCACATCCTTAGCTGAGCTACCAGGGGACTGGGTTAAGCAGAGCCCTTTCCTTGGTCATGCCCTTAGCATGTTCACTATAAAAGTGAGGCTCAACAAACGATGGCCTGAGAGCCAAATCTGGCCACCATCTGTTTTACTAAACACTGTCTAGCAATGATCTAAGATTGCTCTGCATTACAATGAGAGAGCTGAGTGACTACTACAGAGACTGGATAGTGTGCAAAGTTTGAAGTAGATGCTGTCTGGCTCCATGAAGGGCCCCAAAGGAAGACAGACATGAGGAATAAAAAATTCTCATAAGACACGCCCAAAGCAAACAGTGCAAAATATTATATACAAATAGAAAGCTATACACACATGTGTGCACACATACATCCTCAGCTCATACGCACTGCATTTGTATGCATAAGTAGAAGCACAGCATCTGAAGCTGAATTAAGTTCAGATTTAAAGCCTTGCCACTTGCTGGCTGGATGATCTTGGCTAAACTACTTAACCTCTCCATACTTCATTTTCATTTTTTTAGCTGTGAGTTACATCACTGGGGTTCTAAGAGAAATGAAACTGCAGAGAATAACCCTCATCTGCATAGAAAACAGTATATAATTATTTGCTATTATTATTTATTACCACTTTCCAGAAGAGTGAACTGAGTGAACCCTGAAGAAAGCCTAAGTAATTTTTTCCAACAGCTAGAAAAAAGGAGAAGCCAACTTATTCTTGGTGCTGATTCCAACATTTGGGCTTCTCCCTACTGTAATATTACCTCTCAGTAATAAAGATTTATTGAACTTATAAATAAAATCAGTACAATAATATTTCTTTACAATGCTTTTATTTCTAATATTATGGTTCGAGGTTCATTTTCTGGTCTAACTTACAGGTCTCAGTACCGTCTGAGTTCCTTCAGAGCCTTAGGTGAGTCTGCTGTATTGATAGTCATACCTGACATTTTGATCACTGCACTTAGAAGTGAAGTCCTTAGGGCTGTCTTTTTATTTTTTTGGTGGAACTAGGGATTGAACTCAGCCCCTTGCGCTTGCCAGGGAAGTGCTTATTCCACTGAACCACCTCCCTGGCCAGAAGTGAAGTTCTTAGGGGCCGGGGAGATAGCCCACTAGAATAAGCTCTTGCCTGGCAAGTTCATGGACCTGAGTTCAATCCCTAGTTCCACCAAAAAAAAAAAGTGAAATCCATATTTAACATTAAACTAATTATATCCATGCCTTTTAAAACTAAAAGCCTCAGCAGAGCTTTTGCTAACAATCTATATAATACTCAAGTCATTTTCAATAAAGAATAATATTTTTACACTCTAGGAGGCTGAGGCAAGAAGACCGCAAGTTCAAGCTTATCCTGGGTAAGACCCTATCTCAAAATTTAAAAAAAAAAAAAAAAAAAAAAAAAAAAATATATATATATATATATATATATATATATATATATATATATATATATATATATATATATATAAGATGTAGCTCAGTTTGAAAGCTTTGGGTTCAATACCAAGCACCACAAAAGAAAAAAAAAGTACTTCCAAATATTAATCCCTAAGTGAATTAATACTACAAAAGAATTCTCCAAGAACAGTGACACTTTCCATGCACTCTCTAGTCAGGTTTCAATTGAGTTTAAAAACAGTATGTACATCATAGGACACTGCTAAGATGCACCGCCCAGGACACCACCTCGCCCCATCTCCAGATTCCTGCATATGGCAGATGCACACTATGCTAATGGAGGGCTAAGGAACAAAGAAGTTAGTCAGGGGCTGGAGAGATGGCTCAGTGGGATAAGTGCTTGCCTGGTAAGTGCAAGGGCCTGAGTTCAGTCCCCAGGTCAGCCAAAATAAACAAACAAACAGAGAAGGCCAGGGTGCACTTTACATATTCCTTTGGGCTTTGGGAGAAGCATTTTTCATGGATGACAATGACTTCTCCAGCAAGGAAGGAATACATTTGAAATCTGATGCCCACTTACCAAAAGAACAGAGCAGAGGTGAGTATTCATTATGCTCAGAGTGCTTGTCAGGGGTCCTCTTCAGCTGTCATCCCTCCACTTCATTGATACCTACTTCTAAAGTTAGATATGAATTTTCGTGAAATGTTTGGATGCCCAAAGGTGGAACTCAGGTTTATGATTCTGACAGAAGAACTACTACAAGTTATACAGAAATTATACAGAAATTGTTCCAGAACTTCACAACCACAGTACTTGCCAGGGCTTTGACGTCTAGGACACAGCCAAGACTAGAACTCAATTTTCTGTGGTTCCAGACATCACCTTCATATTGTCTAGGTCTGATTTTGAGTACCTTACATGCTACCCCAGCCAAATACCTAGTCCTGTAAGAGAAACTTAGAACTTTCCTCTCTTACTACAGCAAACAAGGAAGGTTATAGATTCCGTATAGCACAGCTACAACATTGAATGACTTTGTGTTAGACTTTTATGTTGCTGTAACAAATTACCCAATGTGGGAAAAAATATGTATATAGATTTGGCTCATGACTTTGGTGGCTGTGTCACAACATCGCAAGACAGCGTCACATGGCAGGAGAGCAAGACAGAGAGACAGGCACAGAGGACAGCAGCATGGCCCGAGAAGCAAGAAGGGAGGCAGTCTTGCTTTTTTATAAACAAATTGCTCTGGGGAAGCTAACCCACTCTAGTGAGGCCCAACCCAGTCCAGGGGACCAGCATTAACCCCTGAATGTAGTCACAACCCAATCAATTCCCATCAGCCCCTACCTTTTAATGGCCCCATCATCTTTCACATCATTACATTGACAATCAAGCCTCTAGCTCAGGAATATTTGGGAGACAAGTCATACCCAGAATGGCTGTGTGGAACGAAGCCTTTTGTATTGCTTTGCATTTGACATGTGGTGTGATAAGACTTCATACTTAAGTCATTAAGGGCTGGGGATTGATTACCACTGTACAAATGTGTAACTGACTTCACTTATTTCCCAAGTAGATTGTCTTTTCCTTAGTGATGTGTAGATCTTTCTTTATTAAGTACATTGACATTTTGTTTGCTATAATTTTCTCTCCCTACTGTAATTGTATTTCCTGTGTATTTTGCCACTGAGAACTTCAAAAGTTTTATATAGCTAAGCTTATACATTTTCTTTTATAGCGTCTCTTTTTTGTCTTCACACACAGAAAGGACCTCCCTTTGCTAAGATTGTAGTTTTCTAGTACCATTTATTGAATAAGCTATCATTTTCCCAGTAGGAAGAGAAAGAAAAAAGCTCCCTTTAACAGGTAAATCCAACCTATACGTCTAAATTTGTGTCTGGAACCTTGATTTTTTTTAATGTCTTTATCACACTGCTTCACTTCTTTTCAACAGGATTTTGATAGTGATAGAGTCAATTCCTCTACATTATTGTATTTAAAAATATTCTTGATATTCATACACTTTTCATTCTTCTAGATACATGGTGCTGTCTACCTGTCAAGTCCAGAAAAGAAACGAGCTGGGATTCTAATGGAAATTGTGCCAGCTGCGTACGTCACTACGGGGAGCGCTGAGATCTTTTCCCTGCTGTTTCCCATCAAAGGACATGCTGTGTCGCTGCTGTGTCTGTTCACATTCCATTAAACTTCTGTAGTGTTTTCTTGCATATTTCTTGTTAAATTTATTTCTAGGCACTTCATAACATTTGTTGCTATTGCGAGTACATTTTCCTTTTATAATTGGCTATTATAATTTTATGGCTCTATATTTAACTGGTAAAACAGCATAAATGAACTTCAAAGACTTGTCTGAGGACACAATTTAAACAATTCCTGTTGAATAATTATGTAGAATTTAGTTGAGAGTTATTATACATAATTGTCTCAAAGATGCAAAAGTAAACAAGCAGACAAAGTCTCTTTGTCATGCACCAGATTAAAAAGTAGAACCTGCCTAGGGTTTATCATAGCAGCTCTACCTAGAACTCTTAGGTAATTCCACTTTGATGCCAGGCCATTTGGCCCTGAAAATTCTTCTCAGGACTAACTCTATGCTTTTTAAAAATATCACATTTCATTATCTCTATTAAGCCCTTGGTTTTTATTCCTTCTGAGAAACTGCTCTGTATTTTTTAAAAATCTTATATATATAATATACATACACCACATAACAATAACATTTCTCTCCACACTGGTTACTATGGCATTTGAGCAAAACTTTCATTTATCATCAGTTTCACGGATGTAGTCTGAATTATAAATTTACTCCTAGTCTTGAACTTTCTTTCCTAGGCTTATGCTTGTATTTCCTTTATTTCCATTTTGTTGTGCCCTATATATCTTTGTAGTCCACTTTAAATGTTTTCTAGATCAAAACAGAGTTGCAAATACTGAGACATCTCTGTGTCCTATAACCCACGCTCATGAAATTGTATGATAAATAGAATTACCACACATGAAATAAAGAACTTCATTTCAAAATTAAAAAAAAAAATGTTTGTTGAAATTACACAAGGCTCATTTAAAAAATTTAATCTTAATTTCTGAAATGAAGTTTAAAATACTTCTTAGGAAATGACTAGATGGGTAAACATTAGACCAATAAATATATACTTTCTGAGACAAAAAGTATTATTAGTTTTCACTTGGGTCTTACTGTTTAAAACGTGTATTTAATCCCCATTTTGTGCTCAACTCTGAAGACACAATTTCTCTGCAAATATTTACTATATTTTTACACTTCAGAAAGCCTCTGTCATTACATTTAAGTTATATTAATTTAAAACTATATTTTGTTGACTCAATATTAAAAGTGTAAGAGCAGATAAAAAGTCTTAACTGGTTTATTTTCAAGTTAATGTACTGAAAACAAAGACATTCTCAGGAAATATTTTTTAGAACTTTTTGGTTTCTTTGTGGTGCTGGTGTCAAACCCAGAGCCTCATGCATGCTTGAGAAGTGCTTTACCACTGACCTACACCAATCTCCTAGAACTGTGTGTGTGTGTGTGTGTGTGTGTGTGTGTGTGTGTGAGTGTGTGTGAGTGAGTGTGACTAGCCACTGAACTCAAGGCTTTGCATTGAGCTACATCCCCAGACCTTTGGGTCTTGCTAAACTATCTAGACAACTTGCTAAATTGTCCCACCTGCTCAGCAGGTGGGATTACAGGTGTGCACCACCATGCATTGTGGCCTAGAACTAGAGAAGACTATTTAAGCAGTGTTCTTAATGGTAACTTTAAGCATGAACAAAAGAAATGTTAGAAAGAAATCTGCAATACTAAAATAGATCTATAAATGTTAAACTGTTGAAATCTTACTCAGGCAATTGAAGACATGAAAACACACTGACTTTATTTAGCCAAGTGTTCCTAAAGCATTGTGGGCATGAAGGAGGACAGTGACAAGGCCACAGCACTGTCTTGCAGCCGCAGGTGAGTCCTGCATGCAAGATTCCTAAGTGACAGATGAACTCCTTAAGTGAAGTGGTTTGGGTTGGTTTCAACCATTGTAACCTTCATTCATGTGAGGGGCAGTGACTGAACAAAACCATGAACTCATGCCACAAGCCTGAAATCACAGCTTGAACACATCTAATACTTTTACTTAAAGGCATAAAATCAACTGGAAGACTTAATGCATACAATGAGTTTCTTGTTTGAATCCTTCACACTCCCTTGACAGTTTAGACATATTGGTACAGATTGGCTTCTCTGCTTCCTAACTTCATCAGTGCCCCAGGATGGAACATTAGGTCAACGATGTAGCTCTCTGGTGCAGGGAGGCCCCCAGTTACCCCTTTCCGAGACTGGTCCAGCAGCTTCACCTCATTCCATGCACGGCCGTACTCTCCTCGAACCACAGAGCAGCTGATGCCAATTCTATCAGCCAGAGCCTGGGGAAGGAAACAAGAAAGCCACAAGTGGGGTGGAGAGAGAAAGATATTTAGCTTTAAAACCCACCTTGGCTGAAGGTGAAGTAGACAACATTTGTGTAGAAATGCACAGGCAGGAAGTAGAAAGACAGGGATTACTACATTAGAGCTAATCATTCTCAAGAAGTCTCTGGTTCCTCCAGACTGTCTAGCCTCTAAGTCCCTGTGGGTCCTGCTGGGAATGGACAGGCTGCAGGCAACTGCACTGCCCTGAACTTGTATTTGGTAAGGTAAGGTGGGCAGAGGAAACCCATTGTGTGGGCTTTCTGTCCTCCTGTGTCTGTTAGTCCTGGATGCTCTTTGGCTGTGCCATGCAGAGAGGTGATGGACACATTAAATTGGTGAGGACCTATTTCTAACTGATCTATTCTGTGTGAGGTAGGCAGGTGCTGCTGTCCAGGAGAAGTGGCCTCCTCCTCCTGGGGCTCCCTGCTGCTGCCTCATGGGAGGTTCCTTGGATACTGTCTCCCTTCCTTCCTTCCTTCTGTCCTTCCTTCCTTTCTCTCTCTCTTTCTCTCTCTCTCTTTCTTTCTTTGAAGTATCTTTAACCTGGAAACTTCTGAGCCACATGATTTAAAAAAAGAATAAAACTTCTGGGTCACATGGCCTAGGTTTAAATGTCAGCTCACTAGTCACTCACCACAAGCAAACAATGCAGCCTGCCTGTGCTTTCATCTTCAGCAAAATAACAATAATTCCTTCTTCACTCAGAAGTTGTATAAAGTGAATACATGTCAAGTACTAAGAGTAAGTATTTGGTAGATGCTGCACAGTACCAGGGGCAAGAAGTGTGTTGTTTGGGTATCTGTAAACGCACTTAATTCAGCATATTCCTTACTTAGTATGTAATAGTTGTACCAAGCAAGTTTTGGTGGATTAAGATGATTAGGATATGTTATAATTTTAAAATGTTCTGTCTAGCCTGATACTGCCTAGTAAGCAGTCAGCTACAATACAGCATCAGATCATATGGCTAAATAATATATATGGCTATAAGATGTTGGTACAGTTTTATGTAGAGGTCTTCCAAAAACCTCATGCAGTCCTAGGCAGGGCTTTATGAAGGTGGCTGGATCTAGCATGTGTGATTAAGGACGTGATGCTAGGACTGCTTCAGTGTAATGCCAGGATTATGCATGCCCTGCTCTGGGCGGGACTGCTACCCTCCCTAAGGAATAGAATATGAGGGACAGAAAGAGAGCTGCTGTGCTGCTTCTTGCTTGCTACTTTGCTGCTGGCTGCCTTCTGCTCACCATGAACTGTTTCTTTCTGTGATGGCCCTCTGCTGTGCCTCCTGCCTTGGAGCCAGCCAGCTGTACAGTGAAGCTTCTACAAACTCTGATCCAAATAAACCTTTCCTCCCTTAACTTAGGGCACCAGGTATTTTATCTCAACAATGAGGAAAGTAAGATAGATATTTTTCAAAATAATTTCTGATATCTTGTCAAAGCACTTTAAGTCATCAAAACAACCCCATGGCATAGCAACTATTCCTCATTTTATAAAGAGTGAAACTGAGGTCAGATAGTTCTCCTAAGTCACTGTGTATGAGGACCTCAAGTGACAGCCTGCGCAGCTGTTTTCAGTGTCCAGTTGGCAATCTTAGAGCAGTTTCCAAGTGAGAAATCCATAGAACTCATCAGATTGTATTTGGCTGCCTCTGTTCTCTTTTTCAAGTAGAACGCCAGGTTATCTGCTTAACATGAAGGGGTACAGATGAAAGGGCCTGAAAAAGGACAAGTGTGGGTACTCTGTTGGGGAAAACTAGGAGCAAGTATATGACAATGAATTGGAACAGGAGGCCAACCTGAGTCTGGGCACTGGAAGCCATCTGTGACCTCCCCAATTGCTGGGCTCTGCAGCTTGTGTGTAAGAATGGAAGGGACAAGAAGTTGGATTGCTCTGAGTTAGCTGGGAATGGAGGGGGTAGCAGAGGGTAGAGAGAGAAGTTAGAGAGTGAATTCAGGTTCTAAACAGTTTATCTTACCCAGACCAGGGAATTTAGTGACTTGGTGAGATGCTGTCTCAAAATTTTAAAAGGTGGCTGAGGGTACAGAGCAGCATGAAGTCACTGGATTTCGTCACTACTACTGCCAGGAGAAAAACAAGCCAACAAACAAATGAAAAATTAAGAAGTGTAGAAGGGGTAGAAAGACAAAACGTTTTCATCAGTGCATGTTGACGTGCATGATTTCAGCAGTAGGAGAGTCTTGGGTAACAAATTGCATGACTCAGTGGAGTTAAGAATTGGCATTTTAGTTCAGTTTGGCATAGGTAGCTATGGACTGAATGCTTGTGTCTCCCGGAACTCCAAAGAACCTCTGACCTCCAGTATGATGGTATTTGGAAATGGAGCCTTTGGGAGATGGATTTACTTAGATGAGGTCAATGTGAAGGATCCCCTGGCAGTGTGAGGGTCCTTGAAAAGGAAGAAGACAGCAGCATGCTCTCTCTCTGTCATGTGACGATATAGCAAGAAGGCAGTTAGTGTCTTTCCTGGACAGTCTGTGGCACACTGATCTTGGATGCAGCCTGTACAATACTGAGAACTAGATATTTACTGTGTAAGCCCTCAGTGTGTAGTATTTTTTTGTAGCAGCTAAGCTATCTAATATAATGCCTGTGTGATGCTCCAGTGGGGCCAGCTTGGTGGTCATCACATACCACAGACCTGGAATCAGGAGAGGTTTGGGATAGAGGAAAAGATCTGAATACACCAGGTCTTCCAATCCTATTTCAAGGCCTGTGTGGAATGACCTTACCCATGAAGCACCTGATTAAGATCAGAAGAGTTAGGACCTAGAAGAACTTCAATGCTTAAGACAGAGCTGGAGCAAAAGAGGTTGTAAGAGGAAACAGAGAAAACAGGCAAGAGAAGACAAACATGAGTGAAAGGAATGAGGTTAAAGAGGGAAGGTGGCTTGTGACAAATTCTCTGACATGTTAAGCAAGATGGAAAATGAGAAGGTCACTGTGGCCTTTACTGGGAGGGCAGGAGCATGACTCAGATGGCAGTGAGTTGAAGAAAAATGAAACATGTGAAGGAGGAACAAGGACTTGGTATGACCCGTAATTTTGATCAGCAATGAAAATTATCTCTGGATAGAGGCAGTGTGTGAAGTTTTGTTTATTCAGACAGAATGAATAGTTCCACCTCTGGTTGACCTTGGGTAAATTATTTTTCTAAGTATCAGTTTTCTTGTCTTTTAGAATCATGGGTAGTAATTTCCATATGTGGTATTTTTGAGACTCTTTACAATTACATTTGTCAAGTGCTTGGTACATGGCTCAAAATGATGGCTCTCATGATAATAGGAACTATTACAGTAGTTATAGATATTATGTGCAAAGATTTATATTTTCTTTTCTCCTGTTGCAGACATCAGTGTGTTTAGATATTAAAGAGAAAACAATTAATGGAGAAAAAGAGCTTTAAGACAGGAGAGAAGGAAGAACCAACAGAGCAAGCAAGAAATCAAAAGAAACAAAAAAGGCACTGAGGTTATAAATAGGATTTGGGTGAAACTGGCATGCAAATGTATGCCATGAGGTTTTTCTGTATTTGGGAGAAGGTTAGGATTTGGACATTCTGTCTGTAATTCAGAAAACTTATCTCCCATCACATGCCAGTTATTGGATACAGTGAGACAAAAGATCATTTCCTCTTTTGAACCTGATCCTGCGTGAGTGCCCATCTCAATCAACAATCCCACCCCTGCCCAGAGCCTGGAAACCCTTCCATCCTTTTTGTACAGTCTCCTACACACATCCAGGCAGTTACCAACTCCTTTTGGCTGCATCTCCTAACTCTCCCTCTAAATTCATAACCTCACCCACATCCAGGCAGTGCGGCTTTTGTCAGCACAGCCTACCTGTACTTCCTGTTCCAGTCATCTTCCACGGGGTCTTCCTCTCTGTGGTCTTGCTCTAATTTTTTTCCTATTGTGTTGCTAAATAGTCTTTCAAGACCATGTTTATGCTGCTGTCTTGACAACTTTTAAGGGCTACAGTTAGATTTTGGGATGATGTTCACACTCGCAGGGTGCTTCGTGAACCGGCCTCTGCCCCATTCAACCCCTCCTTTTTTTCCATCCAGAAAATTTATTCAAATTCCTCAAGTGTACCACTGACTCTCTTGTGTTACTTTTTTTTTTTTTTTTGCGGAACCGGGGATTGAACTCAGGCCCTTGCGCTTGCCAGGGAAGCGCTTATTCCACTGAGCCATCTCCCCGGCCCCTTCTCTTGTGTTACTTTACATAAGGATGTTTGGTTTCTTTACCTCATAAAAATCTTATGTAGCCTCTAATGCTTCCTTCTCTGAAACCTCCCCAGAAATCACCTTGGAAGATGCTCGGCTCAGGAGTCCTGCAGCATACAGGACTATCACGCAGAGTCCTCGCAGTGTCTCTGTCTCTATACTCCCAGACACTGGCAGAGGCCCTACTCACAGTAAGTACATGATAAATGTTTTTAATTTATTTTGGTATTTTAGGGAAGTGTCTACAGGGTGTTCAGGGTCTCACTACTAGATCAGACTCATAGTGATCCCCCTGTTTACAGCCTCCCAAGGACTACAGGTGCACGCCAGTCTCAATTGCTGTCTCAGTGTGCCCTGGAGGCGAGGCTGGTACAACAAGCCCTGGGATCGAACCCCTGGCTCCTGCACCTGCTTGCAGGCACTTTAATCCACTGAGCTATTTGGCCAGCCCTTTTTAAAAAATTATTTATTGATAAATGTTGAATGAATACACTTCTAATAGTCCAGTGTGCACACAAATGTATATATATATCTATATCATCTCCAATATATATATTTGATATAAATAATAGGATACTCTCCAGGTACATGTTAGAAACTTGTGCATTGCAATATGATATAAAAACATTTTAACTTAATGGTAAATAAGATGAAAATACCTTAAATACTGTACCTTGAAAAGCAAAGCTCGATGGTAGAAGATTCCATTTTTGATATATCCAATTGGTATAACATTGGATTTAAGTTGAAATTTTAGTTCACTTATATGAAGTTCCCAGCTGAAATCAGGCAGTTTGTCTTTTGGAATCTTACCACCCATTTTTTCTGCTACATATCTGTGTCAATTACATTAATAAAATCAATTGAGTTTAACATCTCACTTCGGATACTTTTTGTTTATACTTATTTGTCTGATTATACATGTAAAACACACATTCCTTCAGATTTTTATTTTTGCTTTATTTTCAAAAATGCAATTGTAATACATAATTTAACATTTTGCTTATTCTTCTCAAGCTGTCATATTTATAGGTAAGCTGAAGTTCTAACCTTTTCATTCAATGTGAAGGTGAAAATGACCACTAATTTCCCAATGTGTATAGTGAGAAACAAAAGATGCAAGTCAATATCACACTAAACATAAACATAATTTTAAAATTTACTCTTAAAAAGTATTTTTCAAAAAGTTATTTTCAACTGTCTTAATACAAAATCCAATGAGTGGTTTTTCAAGGAATTTAAACTCTGACATAAAACAAGTATCTCCCATTTAATTCAAGGTATTTTCAAGTTGCATCATTTTATTTTAATTTTTTGAGGCTGCTCTCAAACTCAACAGTAGCCTTTCTGAGTCACCCACCCTCGCGTACTGAGTACAGTTATTTGCCACAGCACCCATAACATTCCATAGGACTGGAGGAGAAAGCGAGAGACAAAAAGCGATTCGGTGGGAAACTTTCCTAGTAGTGAGCTCTCCCCAAGGGCTTTCATAAACACACCTGCAGGAATCCCCTGGCCCTAAGCGGCTCATACCTTAAAGGGTTTCCTCCAGGTGCTCTGTGAAATCAGTGGTAACAGCCAAAGGAACCAACAATTAACCACTAAGGCAACAATATGCAATGTATTAATTATTGAAACTATCCTACTAATTTGATTTGAAACTGCCTCATTGCTATTTGTTTCTCAATAAAATTATGGGAAAAGAAAAACAAAGGAGGAGGTGAGTGGAGGAGAGGGCTGGAGAGTGGACTGAACCCTGTGTCACCTGGTGCGTGATGGCACCAGGGAAGCAAAGGTGGGGGGCTGTCTTCCCTCTGTCTCTCTTCCAGCCTAGGTTAAAGGAGATGATGTTTTGGGAAGGGTAAAAAGTACCTCTAGGATAAAGGAAGTATGGGGGAATTTGACAAATGTGTTCAGGAGCTGGATCAAAGATCACTGCGAGGGCCAGGGAGATGGCTTAGTAGAATAAGTGCTTGTCTGGCAAGTGCAAGGGCCTGAGTTCAATCCCTGGTTCTGCCAAAAAAAAAAAAAAAAAAAAAATCACTGCTAAAGAGCATTAAGAAAACTTCAGTCACCAAGTCAGTGACCAGCTCAACCACTTTAGTCAGTGATCTGGCAGTGGTGACATTTGTTGTCATACCCAGGTGTGACAACTGCTGCTCCCTTCTGCTTGGAGGACATGCAGACTCCCAGGGAGATGGAGCTGGTGTCTCCCTCACTCTGACAGCGGAGGAGCCCCTTCCATGGCTAGGCATGCTCCTAGCAGAAGCAGCCTGACTGCACTACGGAAGAGGACACCACCATCCCTGGTTCCTACCTGGCCCAGCAGCAGCTCTGATGAGCAGCTCTCATCCCCCACATGAGGGCAAGGTGGAGCACAAAAATACCAGACGACTAGCAGAAAAATAGGAGATGCTTATTTGCACTAAATTTTTTTGTGAATTTATAAATAATTCATGTTATGACTTTTTTAACATTATGAGCACTTCATACACTTAAGGAGTGATTTAATTTTCAAATTTTTAACTCATAACTCCTCTAAGAGAACATTGAAAGATGCTTTGGTTGGAGAACATGATAGGCTTTTTTTCTCTCAGTAATTTCTAGCTCTTCACTCCGATTCTTCATGGCAAAGTGAGCAAGTATGCATGCTGAGCTCCTTGTCAATTCATTATGTTTCTGACTCAGAGTCAAAGCTAGGATGCTATAAAGTTCAATTTTATTGTGGTGGATTTCTCAAAAATTGGCTAAAAAAAGAAGTCCAACAAAAGAAAGATAGCTTCTTTAATAAATAGGGAAAACTGGCTCTCCACATACAGAAGATTGAATCTAGAACTCTATCTCTTACCATAGACTGAAGTAAAATTAAAATGGATTGGAAAACTAAATGTTAAAACACAAACACTTCACCTTAATTTCTGAATAGAACACCAGTTGCAAGGGGAAATATTACGGAGACATAACAAATGGGATTATATTAAATAAAAAATGTTCTGCACAGAATGAAACAACAGCCAAGTGAGAAGACAACCAACAGAATGGGGAAAAAAGTCCTTACCAGCTGTTCCTCACATACAGAACTAATATGTAGGACACATAAAGAACTCAAAAGAATTATAACCTTCAAAATAAAAGACCCAGTCAAAACACAGGCAAGTAAAACAAACAGACATTTCATAGAAATACTACAAATAGCCGAGAAATACATAAATGTTCAACATTTCTGGCCATTAGAGAAACGCAAATTAAAACAATATGAGATGTCATCTTACTCCAGAAAGAGTGGCCATCATTCAAAAAATCAAATAATAATAAATGAGAAAGGCTACGGGAAAAAGGAACTCTTCTACATTGTTGGTGGAAATGGAAGATAGCAAACCACTATGGAAATCATATGAACATTCCTCAAAAAACCAAGATCAAAAGTCCCATTTGATCCAGTTATTCCTCTTCTAGTATCTTTTCCAAAAAAGTGAAAGAAATTAATGACAATGACACATGCATCTCCATGTTTATAGCAGCACAGTCATTAGCTAAATCTTGGAAGCAGCTCATATGTCCACCAAAAGATGGATGGATGGATAAGGAAAATGCGGTACTCATACACAATGGACGACTACTCTCCCATAAGGAAGACAAGCTTGAGTAGGAGAATGGAGGTGCTTTGAGACCATAATGTCAAGTGAAGTAAACCAGGCGCACAAACTTACATGCCGTAAGTTTCTCTCTTCTATGAGAAACCCAAAGTGTAAATAAAGGGCAAAATAAAAGATAGATAATAGGAAGTAAGGGGAGAGATCCTTCTCAAAGGGCAAGAGGATCAAGAGATTAAGAGAGAGGGAAGGGAAGGGAATGAAAAAAGAATTAAGATGTGCTCTGTGATCTACTAACTTCCCAAAGGAATGCAAAATTAGGCCCTACAAATATGTATGAATAAAAATAAGTAAATAAAAAATGTTTATGTCCACAGAGAGAACTTACTTGGCCAGAACCTCAATCTGCTCCTTGATATTGGCTATGGGTAGGATTGACTTGGTCACTTCACACACATACATGCAGAAGTCAGGGTCAGAGGGCGGGTGCCATTCTTTCTCAGGGCTGCCTTCTCCAGCCAGCTTTGGTATTGTGAGGACCTCTTCCTCCTCTCTCAACTTCTCCTCTTCTCTTTTCCCTCTGCCTTTCCTTGAGAGTGAATAACAACCAAAATCATACCTTCTGTGAACAAATGGACAAATGCTAATGATACTCTAAGCAAATCTGAAGAGAATCATGGGAATATGGCATTTTATACTTCAATAATCATACTAGTCATAGCATTGAAATACTCATTTTTAGAATTTATATTATACTAGAGAAGCTAATTTTGGAACGATTACTATGCTATTGATCTACATTATAAATATTCTATATTGGGCTTTTGCACCATTGTGTAGCAAGGCATCTGGCACACAGTAGTCATAAAGTAAATATTTATTGAGTTGAAAAAACTAATATACCTTCGTGGAGAGTTTAAACTGGTCTTATAAGATGTTATAAAAATATACAGTGAATATTTAAATTTAAAAAAATTACTATTGTAAGATACATTGCTATGAATCCCCAATATATTCCCCTTGCCTTTGAACACATCTACCCATTATTCTGGTCACTTTCTGAAGCAGGTTTGGAAGTTTTCTTTCACAAGTGTCTTTGCTACCTATGATTTTAAAACATTACAGTGAGAGCCATCCCATGGAAAGGCAGGCTCCTAAAACATTGGCCTATCTTTACCAACTTTATTCACCAGCTCTGACACCATGTAACTTCTGGTTTTTCTTTAGACAAAATGCTGATGAAAGGAAAATATTTTTAATTGATTCAGGGCATTAAGACATCGTGGCAGTGCAACTAAGGACACTCATGAAAGAGACTTATATAACTACTTCGAAAACTGACAAATGAGGAGATGAGTGTTAAATACTAGAGGGAGCACGTTCAGAAATATCCATGGCAGTATGTCTTTTACTACAATAAATTTTTAGAAACACTGTAATGTTGACTGTAGTTTTTGATCATACAATTTAGTTCAATATTATAATCTTGAATCAGTTGCAACCTTCTACAAGAAGAATCTAGAACACTATTTTTAAGAAAAATTACCCAAGACATGGAAAAGATATAATAATGGCATATAATTTCCAAGTAACATAGGAGCAAAGACTCATGCAATATTTATTGAGAGACACATAAGTAGTAAAAATAAAAAAATACCATTTTCTACTAACTATAAGTTCTAAACTTAAAGAATTACTAGTTAACATGTAGATTTTTGCTTTATAATGATAAAAAAGTCTAGTCAATGGAAAACTATACCTAAAGTTTACAATTTATACATTAACCAGTTTTGTACCTTATTCAGTGATTTTTTGCAATGCCCTTAGTTATGCTGTATATAAATATTTTGTACCTCAGCTCTCCTTTGAATCATTATTTACATCATACTGGTTCCCTCATCAATTAATACACTAAGCAAAAAGCAGTGACATGGGTTCTCATTCCAGGAATATAGAATAAGCACAGTCTACTGTTTAGTGTTTCTCCCACTGAATACAGCCATAAAACCTAGACAGGCAGCATGCAGCACATGTTTGTGGATCCTGAAAAGTAAATGGTACCAGGAAAAACAGGGAATACCAAAATGTGAATTGTTACTGACAAAATGGTGAGTTTATCCTTTTATTCCTTCCCACTACTCCCCATTCTGGGCTAAAACCCACCCTGATAACTGGAAGTGAGAAGTAACACAGTTGGGAGTGTGAGATGAAACACTTCTGATACATCAGAAGGAAACAGAAGGAAAGCCTGTGTTTTGTTTGTTCTTTTCTTATTCCTCCCCATGATTGTGTACCTTGCCCAAAAAGAATTCTGTGACAGTGGTGGAAGCACGATTCTATATGAGATGGAACTCATTCATACTCAGCCCTCTGACTGTTTGTACACGTAGGTGCAGTATAGCAAAAGTTTGATGGACAGAGTTAACAAAGCTTCCTGTCTGGAGGACCAAAAGAGAAGAAACCCACAAAGACAAGGGAGATCATGAAAGGAAATAAGCTCAGAAAAGCAACCCCATGAGTGTCTATAGCTATGCATGAATGGTTTAACTCTAAATAACATGTCCATAATCACTGAGAACTGAACTATGAGATAAATTCTCATCCAAATCCCAAGCAGGAAACTAGCTGGTGAGCATGCAAGACTGACTCAAACAGCACTGCAGTGACTTCCACATTGGACTGACAGCCATAGAAGACTTGCTGGAATTTAAAGCGTGACTCAACTGTATCAATTAAATAATAAAACACGCACACACACACACACACACACACACAAATGTTCATAGAATGTAAACAAGACCCATAAAGAAAACTTAAAGGGTATATAAGATTTTAATATTACAAATCTAAAATTACTTACCATACAAAAAACCAGGAAAATTTCAACACATGTGAAAAGTGATAATCAAAAGAAAATTTAAATAGACCTCAATAAATAAGGTCAAAGGGCCAGGCATATAGTTTAGTGGCATAGTGGAAGATCCTGAGTTTGATTACAGGGACAAAAGAAGGAAGGAAGGAGGGAGGGAGGGAGGGAGGAAATGTCAAATAATGTTGAATAGAGAGTGAGGAAATCCTCAAAAGAAATGGGAGATATAAAAATAGAATTTTTTGAACTGAAAAATACTATAACCACAATTTAAAAAATACAACCCCTTGAATGAGTTTAACAACAGAATGGCAATAATAGTACTACTGAGGATAGAACAACAAAAAGTAACTAATCTGAACAACAAAAAGAAAAGATTGAAAAATAAATAACAACCCTTAGAGACCTGTTATACTATAAAAAAGTTTAAAATTGATGTCACCAAAATCCCATAAGAGGAGGAGAAAGGGTAAAGTGGAAAAAAAATGGAATGAATAGGGGCTAAATCAACTTCTTCAATTTACTTCAGACATGGATCTACATAGTTAAGAATTTTGGTAAATATTAATAAGGTTAACTCAAAAAAATCTACTCCAAGACACCTCAATATCAAATTATTGAACATTAAAGATAGAAGACGTAAGTGTCTATCTAGAAAATTCCAAGGAATATACCCTAAAACTCCTGAAACTAACTACTGAGTTTATCAGGGCTTCTAGGTATAAAAACAACACACAAAAATCAATTCAGGCTCTAAATAGTAAGAATGAACACATAAAAACCAAAGGTATAACTTCCCAAATTCTGGAGCATTCATATTTGCTCCAAAGAAAGTTATGTACTTAGGTATAAATGTCATAAAATACATAGGAATTTTTGAGTTCTTGTATGTGATGTATGTTTAATACCAAAGCATGTGTATAAAAACCTTCAAAGACCTAAATTCATGAAATACACTGTGTACATAGAACTGAACACATATCAAAGATTTCATTTCTCCTCAAATGACTCTTAGCTTTAATGAAGTTCCTATGAGAATCCTAGAAAAGGATTTTGTAGAAGTAAAAAGTATTACTTGAAAATTTACATAGAAAGGCACAGGCCATGGAATGGCTAACTCAATCTTGGAGAAGAAAAATGAAGTAAGAAGAATCAGGTACCCTACTTGATGTAAAGGCTTACTCTGTAGCTACAAAAATTCAGAGATAGTGATTGTAGTGGAAGGACAGACACACAGATGGATATAACAGAATGGGAGGACCCTGAAATGGATCTACACAAGTTTACAACTGATTTTTGACAAAGACACAAAAGCAATTCAGTGGATGGATAGCTTTTTCAACAAATATAAAGGGATCACCTAGATATGAAAGGTGCATGTGGTGAAAAACTGCTCACTGTGGCAGGACCCATGAACCTACACATGATAAAAGCGTAGAACTAAATACACATACATGTAAAACTGTATAACTTGAATAAAACCATTGAGTTGTATCAATGTCAATATCATAGATATGGTATTTTACTACAGTTAAAATTTTACAGTTAGGTTCATGGGGATCTCTGTATTATTTCTTACAACAGTGAGTCTGTAATTATCGCATTAAATATTCAGTTTAAAAATTCCTTAGCTGTATTTGTGCTATTCTAGATCCCTTTACAAATACTATGCTATCTTGGGTACTGGAGATAATATAAGAGCAATACTTTCAACTTTTTCTTTCTAAATATTCTCTTATTTAAGAATACATATATAGCAGGCTGGTCCATGTCAGTTTCTGTTTATACCCTGATATGAAACTGCTTAGCAGTGCATTTCTAATAGTGCATCCCTGTTGTTAAACAGTATGCCTGAATATGTTATAATCTAATAAAAAGTAAACAAATTCTCTTGGCTATTATAGTTCATTTATTTTTCCATAAGAGTTTGAAATTGGCTTGTCTGCATCTGCAAAAAAATCCTGCTAAGATTCTGATGGAACTGTATCAAGTCTATTGATCACTTAGGAAAAAAAGAAGACATTGTTACTATGCTGCACTTTTCCAATATTTGAACATGGCATGTCTCTTTCATTTATTCAGTGTATCTTTTATTTATTTCATTTTTCACTTTTCATTTTTATTAGTACACATTTGGAGTCCATAACGATTTCATTCATCATGGAGAGTTGATCTACAGACATAACACATCTTAATTCTTTTTATGTCCCTTCCTCCTCCCCTTCATATCTTCATAAATGTTTTATAGTTTTCAATATACAAATATTATATATGTTTTCATTTTCATTTTTTTTT
This sequence comes from Ctenomys sociabilis, assembly GCA_004027165.1. Lineage (NCBI taxonomy): Eukaryota > Metazoa > Chordata > Mammalia > Rodentia > Ctenomyidae > Ctenomys > Ctenomys sociabilis. The sequence continues at coordinate 24,782 of PVKA01008331.1, forward strand.
CACACTTTATTCCTTAGAGCTAGTAAAATTGTATCTCCAGTTGTTTGATTTTCAATTGCTCATTACTGGTGCACAGAAATACGATTGATATTTGTATGCTGGCCTTATATCCTGAGTGTTGCTAACCTCATCTAACAGCTTCAATTTTTAAAGTAGACTGTTTCATGACCTTCTATCCAGACCAGCCACATTACTTGCATCATGGTGGCAGCTCCCACAGGGAGTCCCACCCCCATATACCACGCATCCATGAATGCTTTACAGTCTTTTTCAAAATGATGCACATATGTTGAATATTATCAAATGAGTTATTTCTATTGATTAATATATTTGCGTGGTTTTCCTTCTTCATACTACTAATATGGTAGACTAGATTATATTGATTGATTTTCAAATATAAGCTTCACATTCCTAGGATAAATTCTCTTGCCAAAGTGCATCATTCTTTTTACATATTGCCAAATTTGCTTTGCCAATATTTTATAAAGGGTTTCTGAAACTATGCTCGGGATGAATATTGATCTGTAACTTACTTGTACTGCCCTTTTCTGGCACTCACTCAGAGTAATCTTGGTCTCATAGCAGGAACTGAGAAACATGCTATTTTTCTGAATAGTGTTAATTCTTTAAATGTTTAGTAAACATCTAGTGAAACTATCTGGGTCAAGAGATTTTGTTTAAGTTATTTTTATGAATTAAATGTACTTGATGGCTATAGGACTATTTAGGTTATCTACTTCATCTCTGGTGAGTTTTGGTAATGTGTAATTTGTGATAAATTGGCCTATTGCATCTCAGTGGCTGAATTAAGATGTTTGCTTGATGTTTCTTTATTATCCATTAGTGTGTACAGAGGTTTTAGCAATAAATCATTCTTTCATCTGATATTGACAATTTATGTCTTCTTTTATTAATTGTCTACTTTTATGGAGGTTTGCTGATATTATTGACCCTTTGAGAGTCAGTAATTTTTTAAGAACTAGTTTTATTTCATTGATTTTGTTTTTATTTTCAATTTCATTAATTCCTTATTTTCATTATATCTTTCCTCTGCTTATGTCAGGTTTATTTTCTTCTTTTTAGTTTCTTGAGTCAGAAGTTTAGATCATTGATTTGTGACCTTCTTTGTTTCCAATGCAATGCAATGTTGAAGGGATACATTTCTGCTATCATTAGGATTTTGCACGTTCCCCAAAGCCTCAGTCTCCAGCCTATGACATGTAGGGCAGGGGAGCGTTGAAGATGTGGGACTGTGTAGGAGGTCCTGGGTGGGATACTGGGCCTCCACCCCCTGCCCTTTGTCCAGGTCACCATGAGGTGAACAGGCCTCCTGCCACGATGCACTGTGACAAATGTAACTTATGCAATAAACAAAGAGATGTCTTTTTGTGCATCTGCGTCCATGAAAGGTGAAATTTCTGGAGATGTTGCTTCTTTCAGAGACTGCAGCATACAAGGATGATTACTGATTGATCTCATCAAAATATTTTGGTTATCTTGAAATTTCAAACAACTACCACCGCAAAAATAAAGCTGGATGTACACAACGACAAACCACAATAATATATGCTTATGTATTTTACTTTTTGAGCTATTTCTTTATGAATACAGTTTGTCTATTTATAAATATCATACCTGTGCAACTGTCAGTACTGTATTTGCTTATATTGCACACATATATATATTATATATATATATATATATATATATATATATATATATATATATATATATATATATTTGATATGGCTTATATCCAGATGTCCCCAAAGCCTTATATGCTCATAGGTGACTGGATCATGTGTGTGATACTGGATAAGTCCACTGACATGTTACAACGAGGTGTGCTGTGGGGAGGAGAAGCCTGGTGGGAAGAGGTGGGTAACTGTGGCCATGACCCAGAAGGGCATGTATACGTACCCCTCCTCCCCTGAAGCCTTGCTGCTTCCTGCAGCCACACTGTGAGCTGTTTCTCCTCTGCCATGCTGCCCTGCCTTGGAGCCAGCTGACTGTGAACTGAAGCCTCTACAAAGTGTGAGCTAAGATAAACCTCTCCTCTGCTTTGTAGGTGTTGGGTATTTTGTCCCAGCAATGGGAAAGTCACTAAGACAATAATTGTCCATTTTATTATGAAAAGTGGCCTATGAAATGTTCTGTGTGTTTTTATATGTTTTACAAATAAATCCTCTAAAATCTAACTAAATGTCTTTAAACTTATATAGTTATTCCATAACTATATTTTAGAGATTTTGGTCTTTTGGGATTTCCACACTTCAGATAATGACACTTGAGGTTATTCCTTTGGGGATAATGGGCCAAACTCAAGTAATTGGTGCAGAAAGCTACCAAGTGATTATTGACAAAAGTGTAAAGAAAATTCAAAGGAGAAAAGCTTGCTTTTCAGCAAATGATCGGACATCCATATGGAAACTGGAGGCTTCAATTTAAGCCTCTTTTGCAAAAATTAAGTAAGCTACATTGTTAAATATAAATGTAAAATCTAAAAGCACAAAACTTTTTAGAAGAAAAAGATGGAAGAAATATTGATTTAGTGAGACCTTGAACAACCTGTAGACCCTTCCCTGAAAATACAAAAAGAAAAAAGAGTTAGGTAAAGAGATTTTAGACATGACATCTAAAAATCTATAAAGAGTAACTGGATAAACTATACTTCATAAAAACAAACAAATGAACACACTATATTTTGCTCTGTGAAAGATACAGTCAAGAGAACAAAAAGCCAAGACAAAGAAAGTATTTACAAAGACATATCTAGCAAGGCACTTATATCCAAATATGTAAGGAAGAAAACAAACAACCCAACTGGGAAAGGGAGCAAAAGACCTGAATGGATACCTCATGAAAGAAGATGTAAGGATGTCAAATAAGTACGTGGGAAAAAAACAAAACATGTTCAACATTCATTAGTGATAAGAGAAATACAAGTTAAAACCAAGATGAGATATCACTGTTCACATATTAAAATGGCAAACAAACAAACAAAAATCCCACAACACTATACTGATAAAACCAAGTGTTACATGGCTTTGGAGTCCTGGAACTCTATTCTCATATACTGGCGAGAATGCAAAATACTATTGCTACCCTGGGAAAGTTTGGCAATGTACTATAAAGTTAAACAGACAGTGGACACATAACATACAAATCTCATTCCCAGGTATTTTCCCCAGAATAATGAAAACTCATGTTCATAAAAATATTGTAAATAGCCGGGCGTGGTGGCGCATGCCTGTAATCCCAGCACTAGGGAGGCTGAGGCAGGAGGGTTGTTGTGAGTTCGAGACCAGCCTGAGCTACAAAGTGAGCTTAAGGCCAGCCTGAACTGCACAGTGAGACCCTGTCTCAAAAAAGACAAAAAAAAAAATATTGTAAATAAATGTTCATAGCATCTCTATTTATAATTATCAAGACTAAAGTCTGGTGTAATGGTGCACATGTGTAATCCCAGCATTCAGAATTGCTGTGACTTGGAGGCTGCCTTGGCTACATAGTGAGCTCAAGGCCAACCTGAGTTACATAGTTAGACCAAAAAAATTGTATGCATCTATATATGTGAAATCATTCAAATATCCTTCAATAAGTGAATAGATACACTATGGCATGTCCATACATGCAATACTTCTTAAGCATAAACCACACAAAGCAAACAAAATACTTTGGCAGAATCTCACATACATTCTACTGGGTGTAAAGCACCAGTCTCAAAGGTCTCGGATTACCTAATCCCAACCAAATGACATTCTTAAAAGGACTGAATGACAGTGTTGGGGACAGATCTGGGAGTACCAGTGGTTAGGGTTCTGGGAGGGTGATAGAATTTCTTTTGTATCCTGATTATGAATTATGTAAATCTCCATTTCTGTTAAATTCAACAGAATTGTGAACAAATGTCAACTTTATGGCATATTAAATTAAAAAAAGGAAAATAGGGCTGGGGAGATAGCTCAGCGGCATAAGCTCCTGCCTGGCAAGCACAAGTTCAATCCCTGGTACCACAAAAAAAAAAAAAAAAAAAAAAAAAAAAAAAAAAAAAAGTAAAATAAACTTTGTTATGTATTCATTTTATGTTTTCATGTAAGTGACAATATTTTCACACAATTATATTAGATCGAGAACATGGTTTTACTCACTTCCTATGGCTAGTCCTGGCACCAGGCTGGTGTGACTTGGTGGGCTACAGTCCAGTTCTTGCCCTGCACCCCTCTTTCACACAGCTCATCCCAAGCCAACATTTTCTATATATAACCATATTTGTTATAATACCTTTGGGCTAATACTAAATGTTTTATCTGTCCTTTCCTCTCATAAGACATTTCCTGACCATGTTTTCTGAGGACTCCCAGTGGTTCAGTCAGTACCAAGTGAACACACAGTGAAGACAGGCACCCCTCTGAAGCTGGCAACAGGTCTAAGAATGAATGAAAGGAGACCCTAAGTTCCAAGGATGCTGGACTTTTCTGTGGACTCCAAGGCCTCATACCCCAGCTATGTTGCATGAAGGAAGAAGTCTCCAGGGCAGGGATGTAGCTCAGTGCAAAGAGCCAAGGTCAGTGCCCGGTACATGGGAGGAGGATGCAAAAAGCGCAGACAGATTCATCTGTATTCTAAAATTGTAAGGAAGCTGGTTAAGTCCGGAGACCCCAAGTCCTATGACTATTCCTAACCACTTCTGAAGCAGAAGGAGGGGCATTTCTCACAGAACACACTGCTTGAAGAAAAAAGAGCTATCTGGCATGTGTCTGGCACACCTTCAGAGGAGGGCAGCTTTACTGACTGATGTAAAAGAGATAATTTATTGTGACTCTAGAACCGTAAGTTTCTTGTTGTAAGGGGGGTTTTGCACATACTTGGCAAGTGAACTTCCATAAAGCTACATCCTCAGTCCAATCGCAGTACCTTTGAACATCTTTCTCATGAAGGTGGACAAGTTGTATTTATAATGGCTTCAGTAACCAAATAAATTTTACTTCTAAATAAATGTGGAACAAACACTCAGAGATTACAAAACTAACTCCTGTAGAGATGAATCCTCAGGAAGAACTTTAAAGATTAACTTTAAGATTGAAGACAGCAGAACTTTTACCTTTCTTGCCCAGGAGTTAGCAAAACTGCTCCAAGAAATCATGGCTGTCCTGTGGGATCCCAAACTTGAAGGATATTTTCCTATGTTCACAGGTAGGTGAATGGAGGGCAAGTACAGAGAATACTTATGTGGCTCCAAATTGTGTTTTGACATTTTCAAAGTTTAATCACTTGCTCTTTTTGATACTATCACCTAGCTAAATACATTTATTATGGGGCAAGGTGGATGGGAGAAAACTCTGCCCATTCAGGGTTTTATCTAAAGCAAGAAAATTATGGTATGCAGAAAACAGTCAGTACCGGACAGAATT